>JAVJIF010017715.1:0-67153 GCA_038442645.1 Agave tequilana | reverse complement strand
AAGGACATTGGTTCATCTTGGCCATAACTGATTACTTCTCAAATGAGCATAAGCAATTCCCTTTAGAGAAGTGAAGACATCCGACGTGATCAAGTTTATCAAATATCACGTCATATACCGCTTTGGCGTCCCTCGACGCATTGTCCATGACAACGGGCCTCAATTAGTAAGCCAAGTGTTCCAGAAATTCTGCAACAAATTTAGAATTCAAAGTGTCTTTAGCGGCACACTATCCAGCCGCCAACAGTCTTGCAGAAGCTTTCAATAAGACCATTGGCAAACTTCTAAAGAAATTTGTCTAAAAAATTAGGTGACTGGGACAAAAAATTAGATGAATGTCTCTGGGCCTACTGCACAACGGTAAGAACCCCAACAAAGCTACGCCTTTCTCTCGCTGTACTTCCGTTAAAGATTCAGATTCCATCTCTACGATTTGCCTGGCACAGAGATGACGAACGAGTAGAAGGATCGACTGCGCCCCCAAGAATTAGAAGTTTTAGACGACAAACGCCTACAAGCTCAAAACAAATCGTTAACTCTATCAAGCTCGAATTTTCAGAGCTTTCAACAAGAAAATCAAGGAACGAATTTTTAAGAAAGGCGACCCCGTCTTAGCTGTCAGACGACCCATGGTCATGACACATAACACAAAAGGAAAGTTCAACCCTAAGTGGAAAGAATCATTTGTAGTAGAGTCAGTCTACTCAAATAGGGCTTATCGTCTCACAAATCCAAATGGCGATATGCTCATGACGCCTATTAAATGGCAAATACTTGAAGAAGTACTATCCCTGATCAAGTTCAACACTACACCTCTGATCAAAAAAGTACTCCCCAGGATCATGTTAACATTATACCTCTGATCAATTCCGTCCTTTCATGAAAACTTCTTCTCCAAACGAGATCAACTCCGACCCTCTTATTCTTTAGATGGATTAGGTTTGAGATCCAAGATGTTTGGGAAAGCGCCAAAGAAAAGTGAAGAATTGTTTCTTCAAACGACTACATCACAAATTGATAACGGCGAACCGATCAAACATTAGGAAATAATGATGCATGATGTAAACATTGAAAAATAACAAAGACAAAAACTATCAATTTTAGCCTTGTAACTCTTCTCCACTGACGACGACAAATCGATCGAACATCAGGATCCAATGATGCATGATATCAACATTGAAGAAAACACAAGCGGAATTGTCGGTTTTAGCCCTGTCACTCTTCTCATGATCAAGTTAACACTACACCTCTGATCAAAGATACACCTTAACCAATTGGATGGATTAGGTTTGAGATCTAATATGTTTGAGAGAGCACCAAAGAAGACTTTGCTCCCTCAAGGATCACACGGTCACACCGCGGTTGATCAACATCGAGCCAAACTCATTGAAAAAGGCTTGTGATGCATCTTTGCAGAACTTTCCACTGTTTCTGCATTCATATTAATATGTGACGATCGATCGGCTCCTATAGTGGATGAAATGAGTTTATTTGATGACTTATCAAGCCGAACTCATTGAAAAGGCTCGTGACACATCTATGCAGAACCTTTCCAGTGTTTCCACATTCATATCAAAGTGTGGCGACCAAATGAGGATCAGAGAGGATTCTACAAGAAACAGTAATCTCTCGATGAAATCCCCTCGGAGTTTGTATTTACTTCTTTAATCCTCAGCGAGATTCTAGAAGTCATCTGCGGAGCGAAAACCCAAAGATATACCATGTTACTTACAATAACATAACAATTCAATACCTTCAATGACTAAGAATAGAGGAAAGTGTTGGCATTTAAGCCCAACAAAACATCCTCGACAACTCATCATGCTGATGGGAATAACATGGCTAACCCAACTCAAACGGTAGTTGGTAAGGGCATACCAAATCTGTTGACAACTGAGGGTTTGCTAAAATTCTAAGGGACCTGATCCCACCTTTCCCCACCAAAATCCCTTACCAATTTCCTTCCATGGAATGGTAGGACCATAAAAAGTTGTATTCATTTCCCAATAAAGTAAAATACAAATCAAGCATGTCACGTTAACATTACACCTCTGACAGTAAAATTTTTCAATATATCCCCAACGAACCTAATTCCACTTGTCATTCTCTCCAATAGATAGACAGGTTCACTTATACTGCAAAGATCGCAAAACTAATTACTGTTATGTTAAATACTATACCTCTAACAGTAAAATTGTCACTCCCCAGGGAAATCAGTGTTTGTCACATTAATGATTACCTCTGACAATTCATCCCTAATCTCCAGTGGAGCACTAGTCATGTTAACATTAAACTTCTGACAATAAGACTCCAACATATCCCCAACAGGATCAAACTCCACTTGTTATTCTCGTCAATAGAATAAAGTCCACCAAATTTGTTCAAATCACAATCCAAATCTTTGTTAAGTCAATGCATACCTCTGACAATCTAACTTGCTCAAACTGCAAACAAAATATTTATTGTTAAACATTACACCTCTAACTGTAAACAAATATCGGTGAAGTTAACATTACACCTTTGACCAAATTTGCTCAAACTGCAAATCCAATCACTGTTAAGCTCAAAACTACACCACTATCAAACTGTCAATAATCTTCTCAATTTCTCAGTGAAAATGAGACTTTTGATGGTAAGTTAATATCACACCTCTAGCACATCTCACTGTTAAGTTCAATACTACACCTCTAACAGTAATCTTCTTAATTTTCTCAGTGAAAATGAGACCTTTGTGCTAAGTTAATATCACACACCTAACACATCTCACTGTTTTAAGTTCAATACTAAACCTCTGACAGTAATTTTCTCGATTTTCTTTACGAAAATGAGACTTTCGCTTGCTAAGTTAATACTACACCTCTAGAAAATTCCCCTGTCAAGTTAACATCACCCCTCTGACACTAATTTCCCTCGATTTTCTTAACGGAAACAGGATCTTTGATTAAAACTACACCTTTCTCTATTCAACTTCCCCAGTGAAGACGTTTGATCATTTACTGGCTAAGTTAATATCAACCTCTGGCAATTAAAATTCTTCATTTTATTCAGTTTAGTTTCTAATATACAGACAACATGCATGATCAAAAAGCAGAATTATCACTTTTATTCCAATCACAAAGGTAAGAGTGATACAAACACGTCTTTTATTTTAAAAAAATAAGTGCTACAAAGGAAAAAAGTTAATTTCGCTCAGCGAAAGACTTTATATGCTTCATCAGTTCCTGAATGTCCCGCTGATGAGTCTCTTCAACCTCAGCTATAGCCTATGCTCATAGTTCATCTTCATTTAGAGCTTCTGGGTGGCAAGCTTGGTCCGGAGGGCCTCCAGTTCAAAAGATTCAGCATTGATCTTCTGGTGCACCTTACTCCTAGCAGCATCTAGTTCTTCCATCCTCTTCTTCTCCAACACCAGACATGCTTATTCTTTTTCATGCAAAGCTTGCGCCTTGACAATGGCTTCTCGAGCATTAGCTACCACCATTTTGGTGCTCTTGGCATTAAACTCTGACTTTTGTAAATCTTCATATAAGCCCTGATAGCTAGCCCTATTTTTGTCGAGATGATGGGTCTGATGTTAAGATCCGTGTTTTCTCTCCAACACAGAGTGTCTTCACTTCTGCAATCAGTTCAACAATACACTTGCAAAAGGAAATGACAATTCAACTGGTTCAACAGTACACTAATAATCAAATCAGAGCTTAGATAAGTTCTAGACTACGTATTTAGATACTTACGACGATCATCCATGAGGTTTCAAGCAGTTCAACGAAACACTCATGAAGCCCAGAATTCAGACAAGATCAAGCTCCGGTCACTCAAGAGATTGTCAGTCCAATCATGAAGATCCAAGCCAAATATGAAGTCCAAAGTATTTCAAAATCCGTCCCAGTCACCGCAGAGTTTCGAAAACTTTAGAGAAAGTTCTGCAGGCTGTCTAAAAGTTATTGAAGACAAGGCTTCAGACGCAACCTCACACCAACGCGAAGGTCGTATTTCAATTAAAAGCAGACCTCGCGTCTTATGTTGAACGCAGACTTCAATCAAAAGTACGTTCCAGCTTCGAACGCGAGCCTGTAAGCTTCGCGTTTCAACTTTAACGCGAGTTTGAGTACCTCTGCGTTCTAACACAAACGCGAGCCTATGAGTTCCGTATTCTATCTATCAACGCGAGATTCGCGACGGTGAAGTCGGGCGGAAGGTGTCGCTCGGGTTGGCAGCTGAGGCGGCGAAGATAGGGTTAGGGTTTGTTTTGGGCGGGTTGGGAAGAAGACGATGGAACAGTTTCTTTTTTATTTTTTTTTTCTTCTTTCTTTTTGATTTTTTTTCTTTTTTCTTTTCTTTTCTTTTTTATTTTTTTAATCCGATCTAGGATTTTGGATATTTCTTTTTGGAAAATTAGAGAAAAGAAGCAAAGAAGGATTAAGGGCTTTGTGGAAAGAGGAGGCTAGGGTTTTATAGAAAAAGAAGATTTTATGGAAGGGAAAAAATTTTGTGGAGGAAGAAATGAGCAGGAATTTTGCTCTGCTATCAATTTGATGTAGCACTAATTTAAGAATGAAAATAAAGATTAATTTGATTAATTCGAGAATCGGTCCCAGGTGATCTATCACTCTCTCACAAATCAGCATGCAAGAGATTCATTTCGAAAACACATCAGCATGCTTCAATAAATGGGGGTTTAATTCAAATCATCATAGTTTACCTACTCAAATACAACTCTTGGCTTTATATAAGCCCGCACTCTAAGACTTTTCTCAACATAACCATGTGAGACAAACACTAAATAAACAAATAAAACACCTACAATTAAAGATACTAAACAATCCTATCATTGAGCCTTAAAAATACATTTAATCCAGATCGTGTGATCCATCAAAAGCTAAAGCAACAGGTGGTGACACATTTAAATAGTAGTGTCACAGAGGCGCGACGACGATCTTTGAGCGCGGAGGCGGTGGCGATTGGAGAAGTTGTTGTCGGTGATCTTTGATCTTGGCAGCGACGGCGAAGCTGCAGTCGACGGAGGTGGTGAAGGCAGAGAGGCGTAATGATGGATGATGTCGAAAAGGTTGTGGAAAGTCGGCGAGGTTATGGAAGGCAGAAGGTTGAAGGAGTTAACGACGACGACGCACGGAGGTGGGCAGGCGCCGCGACGGTGAAGTTGAGGGGGAGGTATCGCTAGGGTTTGCGCCTGCTGCGACGGAGATAGGGTTAGGATTTGTTTGGGGGTTGGGAAGAAGACGATGGAATAATTTCTTTTTTTAAATTTTCTTTTCTTTTTCTTTTCTTTTCTTTTTTTTCTTTTCTTTTCTTTTTGATTTTTCTCTCTTTTTTCTTTTTTTATTTTTTAAATATGATCTAGGGTTTTAGATTTTTTTTGAAACTAGAGGAGAGAAAAAAGTAGAGAAGGATTTAGGGTTTTGTAGAGGTGGCAGCTAGGGTTTTTATAGAAAAGGAAGATTTTGTGGAAGGAAAAAATTTGTGGAGGAAGAAAAGAACAAGAATTTTAGCTATGATACCAATTTGATGCAGAACTAATTTAAGAATGAAAATAAAGATAAATTTGATTAATTAGAAAATCGTCCCCAGGTGATCTCTCACCCTCTCACACAATCAATATGCAAGAGATTCATTTTGAAAGCACACCAGCATGCTTCAACAAAGGGGTTTACTTCAAATCATTATATTTTACCTACTCAAATACAACTCTCGGTTTTATATAGGCCCGCACGCTATGACTTTTCCAACATAACCATGTGGGCCTAAAACACTAAATAAATAAATAAAACCACTACAACTAAAGATACTAAAGCAATTCCTATCGTTAAACTTAGAAATACATTAATCCAGATCGTGTGATCCATCTAAATCTAAAGCAACAGGTAGCGACACATTAAACACTTGGAAGAGTAGTGTTTTAAAGATTAAAACATGGCAGAAAAAAAAGGTGTTTTTGTCTTTGAATACCACACAATGTAGGTCTCCACCAGATAGATAAAAAGTACTTAAGCCTCAGAAATACATTAATCAATCAGGTGATCTATCAAAAGCTAAAGCAACAGGTAACAATAATAGAATATTCCCCACTGAACTACAAATGTAGGCTGCCTATTTCTGAATTTCTAATCATGCAAATCTGCTATTGCATAAGAATTGTAATTACATCCACGAGATCTACAAGAAGATTTAGAGAAAATGAACAGTGCACATTATGCATTGTCATATAATTTTCATTATTGAAGACATGTACCCTGGTTTATTTTAAAATATCCATAGAATGTTGATATCTATAACTGTTCAGTACCTGTTCAAAGCATGCATTTCGAAGGCGTGCAAAATCACGAGCATCCTCCCTCAAATCCGAATACATATTTGCTGTCATGTTCTCATCGAGAGACAAATAGATGTTCAGGAAATGAATAGCCCATATTCAAGGTATAAGATGATTAAAGAAGCACAGATAAATAACTTGAGCATTACCCACGGCATTCCCAGTCTCAAGCCAAACAGGAGCTGCCGGACCTGCAGCAGAGCTTCGGATTTTATCTCCATAGGTCAATTTACTGTTAACATTATATGAGCCGTTTAAAAGTTGTGAGCTTCTACTCGAACCAACACTGCCATCTGCAGAACTGCTCCTCTCATACCTCTGACGAGCAGACACCTGTGAAGCAAGTTTACGAACAGTTGATGCAAAATCAATTGTGCCTCTAGACATATTGGGAGATCTATATATATTAGAAGTTTGTTGAGTATCTTCTCCATTGAACTTTGATATCCCATTGGTACTCTCTGCCGCAGTAAGTGCAGGAAAGTCAAGCATGTTAAAGCTTGGAGCTTCTGACGATTTTGGGTTTGTATTCTGGCTGAAATTAACATCAACCTGAAGCAGCAATTACAAGTTGAATAAAGTTACATGAAAGCCCAGATACAACCGTCCAGCGAATTATCAAATTAGCATGTGATACTCTCTTCTACTGGCATAATATGATACAACAATATGCAACTACTGTCAGGAAAATGGCACATAACTGACTGCAAATTTTGTAATATCACACAATTAGCCAGATATTTCAAATCCTACAAACATGAAAATTTCAATCAAATCCACTATACATATAGCTCATTATCCACACAATCTGAAGAATGGCAAATGCCAACAATTGAAAGAAGATAAACACTCTCCTGCTTTTTAATGCACTGGAGATCATCCAATTAATATGTGACTACAGCTCCAAGTGCCAACAACATGCAGGCCTTTGTTTCAGATTAAAATATTGTTCCTACCTGCATGCATCTAGGCTTTTTGTCAAGACCCACAGTTTCATCGGCCAATAACCTCGATGTCATTCATAAAGGGTAGACATTTAGTTACAACGTCCTTAAGATGTAAGCCCCCCCCCCCCCCCCCCCCCCCCCAACACAGAGAGAGAGAGAGAGAGAGAGAGAGAGAGAGAGAGAGAGAGTTGGCAGTGAATCATAGGAGGAGATTCAAATGGAGGAGCTAGTAATGCCAGACACTAGAGGACAAGGAAACCAGAGATGGGTCCAACTAAGTAAGAGTTTTGGATATTTTGGTCAGAAAATGAATAAACGTCATATATTTTTTTTTGAAGGGCAAAACTTTAAATGGATGCTAGCACATATGATTGGTCTTGTGCATAGCTAATTAAGTAATTATCTTCTTGAGTTATGATCCAACGAGTGATGTACAATTTGAATTGATAAAAAAACATAACTGGATTAAGATAGGCGTAAAAATGCAGTTCTTTGTGCAAGCAAATCTTAATATTTGGGGGCCCAGAAAATTTTGGTATTGAAAGTTAGGTGTGCAGAGGACTGCCAGAATCCCAAAATTACTAGTATGAACTAAAATTCAACTCCATAGGATTTGGGATTTTCGTACTTAGTACAAAAAGAGAACGCACATCTTCAGTTTGGTGACTAAAACATTGGTTTTCACATCCGCGTTAACTCCTCTATAGATATTTCATTACTAAATGTTTATTATCTCATTAACACTTCCTGTAATGTCATAAATGAAAAGCTAGAAAGAGGCAAAAGAAAGTTATCTGGCAAACAAAAACCTAAGATGGATTATGTACCCTAACCTAGAATCAGAATATAGTAAACTCCAATGAATCCTTTGTTGCAAAATTAAATTTCCAGGCAGCCTTGCCAATGGTGCTCAGAAAAGTATTTTACCATTATCCTTGTATCTGTACAAAGTTATTACAGTTACAAAATTCTACTATGATGAAATGAACATTTACAATCAATGATGAAGCTCAAGCATTTTATGGAAAGATATTCATTCTTATTGTAGTTCTATTTCAAATTTTGATGTTCCAAGTCTTCAACAAATCAACATCAATACATAGTTTCTTATTAATCAGTGTGAGGAAAATAATTCATGTTGCATTCAGCTTCTTCCACAAGAAGTGCAGAGAGATTGAATTACAATGAGAAACAACACGTGAGTTAACACCTAAAGCTTTGTCATAGGGCAAGATGCCAAATTGTTATAATTTTGCTCGATGAAACTAAATTGAATGTTGTCTACGCATGGCACTACGGTCATTCAGCAAGTAGACTAAATGCTACATGGTTACATTTAATATTAATGCCTGAATATTTGTATTTCTTGAGTCACTAGTAACACCTTTATAAAGAAGCTACAACCATCTATTTTCCTACAAATGTGTTCCCCAGTTCATTAAGTACGCTACGCAATGTCCTCAACTCCTCATGCCATAAGATATTCCTCTCAGAACCTTGAATAAAGGTAAGATTCAGCTACTGACATGTTTCAACAAGATTTTCGCAATCTCCACTTCCTGCAAGTCAATAGTCAAAATCTCGTCTTCTGCTAGGTTTTCACTAGTAATGATAACAATAGCAGGACGCTTGAGGGGTCAAAACCACCTTCGGAGATGAAATTGATTGATTAATTGGAGTAGTTCTAATAACTATATGATATTAAAACTTCCGGATCTGACATGTGCTTGGACTCTTCAGTTGACACTGTAACTAGTTAAATTAGTATAATCATACCTCTAGTTGAGTGAGGATCTCAATAGTCAAGTTCAAATCACAACCATTTGCATAATAAACATCTGCAAGGCTATCAGCAGCGAAACCAGGAAATTGGGATGTCAAAAAGTCCACAGGGCTGATGGCAGCATCTTCTAATACAGTGTGCTCACTTAAGGAATCATTTAATAAACCAGCTCTAGAATCACCATTGTAATGATGCCCATCTCTTCCGCTTGTAAACTGCTGCCCACCACTTATAAACCTTTTGTCCCATTCGGAAGCAGCCAATGTCATCAACGCACTTGATAGTTGATCTCCCACAAAAGTAGAGCCTAAATATCCCACTTTGTCACTGAAGTTGAGACTGCCAAGATCACATGGAGATATGTCCTGCTCCGTACCAAATAATTGACTGTTTCCTGATGCAAGGAACCTGGAAGTTTCGACATCTTCATACAATGACAAATTGGCAAGTGATAGCTGTCCAGGTGTATGCAACTCGTCTTCTCCCATATTCTTAAAGTCAGGAGTTATGTCATCTGGAAGTTGGTCCCGCCAATACTGTTGTACTCATCATCTGATTTATTTGAAACATTGGATTCTGACCGATCAAGAACTGATTTTGCAGAAGGACCTGGAACATCTGACCTGGAAAAATCTGAACTCTTTGTGTTCCCAAGGGGAGTTCTAAATGCTGAAGGAATGAATTCTGCAGCATTGGGGTTTAGTGATGTAATTTTGTTTGTTGAATTTAACTTTGTATCCTTGTTATTCAAGAACCCGCTAGACAAACTCATTTTCTGCTGACAAATATATCAATGATTTCTTAAAAAGAAGAGAATTTCAAGCAACGATCTATCCCAACCCTGCAAAAATTAACTTTGCAGTGTGAGAAATAAACATAGAGGATGACTTGAGCATGAATTCAGCAATCAGATTATAGTCATGCAAAGAACGTCAAAACATACAAACATTCAAGGTTGTGACCTCTTATTCATCACCACAACAGGTAGTGCATAACTAAAATGAGAGTAAAATAAAGATATGTTTGCACATGAAAGCATATGCATCATTCAACTATTTACTTGGAGAAACAAAAACTAAGAAAAAGGTTACTTAAACCTATGTCAAATGATTGAAGAATTCCCAAAAGTTTCACTAACAATACTACCCACTCCATATCCCTTCTAATTGTGCCAGTGTTAGAGAGAAGCCTCTCAAATAAGGGTAAGATCTCGCTCTCGAAAATTGTTAATCATCATCAAACGTCAACCAGTAGCTTAGGTATCAGAGGTTTTAGTCTAGGTGAAACATCCCCAGCCAACCAGTAGCTTAGGTATCAGAGGTTTTAGTCTAGGTGAAACATCCCCAGCTCCATTACCTATCCCTTGCAAGAGACCAAGCCCAAGCAGTGTCAGCAAACAAAAGATGTTCCCAGCTCCACCTCAAAATCCAAGCCCTACCTGAACCCAATTATTCAGCTCAATGCTGTGCCAACAACTACTTGTGCAGGAATGGTTCCCAGATTAATTTGCAATCGCGTTGGCAACTACAATCTTTTGGTCAATCCTTAAATCAGAGTTCATAACAAGTACTAGGTTTAAGATATTTTAATTTAAAGCATTAACTTTAAGAATATAAATTATAACTGTCTTTAAGAAGATTAACATAATTTCAACTGTCTATAACTGGTACCTTGACAACAACAAATGTGTGATCAGTAAGTTGACCATCTAACATTTGTCCCCTGTGTTCTGAAGTTGTTTGTGTACTTCAGTTTCAGCTCATTGGATGTGTAACTATATGTTCTATTCAACATTGTAGATCTTGTGATCCAAAATGCTTTGATAAGGATTTCTATTCACAGCAGTGAAAGCACATATCTTGTCAAAATAAAAAGAACTAATTTTTCGCAAGCTAACATTCGAAAGAAATTCCTGATCACAAAGAATCACATATTTGCAACCTTTTTACAGAAGTTCATTTCTAGGAATCCTCCTTCAACTGCAATTTGAGGGCCTAGAGAGTGGTTCTACCAGCATCAAGCTTCAAAAGGTACAGCCACGCTTCAACATCTTATTCCAAGAAACTTATTTTAAACACTCATCTTCTCTCCAACTTATCATTGACATCCTTTCCTTATTAAGTGTGTCATAATGATAGAAAACATTGAAAAGAGATATTAAACCACTTTCTTAACTAACTACTCCAGCACAAGGCTCCACCGACTAATTTAAGTTATACCAAATAATTCCAAAACTTCCAAACCCTTAACAAAATAAAAAACAAATAGATAACAACAAATTTCTCACTAGAAGTTGTAGGAGTTACAGATGCTTATAAATTTCATCAATTCGGCACTCATTCAATATCTTCCCATAAAAGAAACACACAACAAAAACTAACAGAACTTAAAACCCCAAGAAAAACATATCCAAAGAAGTCTCAAACATAAATAAACAATCTTTTCCAAAAAAAAAAAAAAAAAAAAACTGTAACAAGGCAAAGATGAATCACCAAAAGCAAACAAAAGCAGCAGCTTCAGTCATCAGATTCGGGTCCAACCGTCGCATTCCACGTGAATCTAAGCGCACAGAAAGAGAAAAAAGAAAGAAAGAAAGTAAAAAAAGAAGAAGAAAAAAAGGTAATCAGATCGAAAAAGGATTAGATCTAGAAAGTTAAGAACAGAGGATTCGTGCCCATACCCTTGCGCAGGTCTATGAGCGGATAGATTGAAGGGAACCAATCCATAAAGAGAGCGAGAGAGAGAGAGAGAGAGAGAGAGAGAGAGAGAGAGAGAGAGAGAGAGATGAGAGAGAGAGAGAGAGAAGAGGAAATCGAGGGAGAAGATTAGAGAATCTTCAGTTGATTCCTCTTCTTCTACTTGCGTCGGATCCGATGCGAATTTGAGGAAATTATTAGGGTCTAAAGCGCAGAGCGAGCTCCGAAACCCTAATCTTCGATCGGCGACGGCGGCCACAAAAAAAGAGTGGGGGAATGGCCAGCCTTTGGCCTCCGCTCAATGGAAAACAGCTCACAGCCTCTCAGCTCTCGGTTTTGATTATTTTTTTTTGTCGCATACACTACACAGTAAGTTAGTAACGTCCTCCAACCCAGCGATCTAAAAGGTCGGGTCGGGTCGGACTGGGCTTGATTGCAGTTCCGGCAAGGGGGAGGCCGTTGACTTTGAGTAATGGGCCGGACATTCGTATTAATTTTTGTGAGTATCTAAGTGGGATTTAGATCCGTGGCCTGTAGATGAAGCTGACATGGGCTTACAAATGGTCTTGGGCCCACGCAAGACCAAGCTTGCAAAACAAGTATGTACCAGCCATTAGCACTACTTGCTTGTTTGTACTTTATGTTTGCTTTCACATTGATTATTTATTTAATTTGCATATCTCATGTCAAACTCAGATTTGAGACAAACAAAGAAAACAATCCATGTTATATTAATCGCTGAGAGAGCATTTAGATATGTCACGTCTTATTTTTTCTATTATCTTTTAATTGTACTATTAAATTCTCTAATCTAATATTAAGATTTTAAGAAAAGAAAAGGGGAAAAACAATGATTTCATTCATAGAAGATCAAATGGTTGATTTCATATGAAAATTTGCAAAAAAAAAAAAATCAATATTAATAAAAAATGTGTGGAAAGCTCACACAATTTTTTTTAACACTAAAAAATTATAAATTTCTGCTTCACATGAGAATTTGCAATTTTACGTGATAAAGAAGACCGGTGATTCTCACAAATCACGAGTGAAAACAAGTCTGAGGTGGGGATGATAATGGGTCGGGATGGGTCAGGCTAACTCTTGCCCAAACTGAAATAGGCGGGCTTTGAGCCAGCCCGAAACTGAACTGGACATATATTGGCCCACTCAAATATTGTCCATTTCAGGTGGACAAGCCCCACGGAATTTGGGCAAGCCTATGGGCTTTCGAACTAGCCCATCTCTGAAAAGAGCTCAAAAGTTTATTAAAAAAAAATACACATTTGGAGCGAAAATGAAGAACTTCTGGTAAAAAGAGAGATTATTCCAATTGGGTAATAAAAATGTTGAAGCACAGACTTCAAAAACGCAATTCAAGATTCAAAATTTGAGCTTTTGAAGGAATTTGTAGAGGGAAACTGTGAGAGAAATCAAAGTTTCAACATCTAAGCCCAAAATTGACAACCAAATGAAGAGAACAGAGAGCTTAGACTGAGAGTAGTACCACTAATTTATCTTCAAAAATCTCTCTCTCTCTCGCGATCTCTACCTGCGGAAACTCCTGCTCAAATCCTCAACGCCAAATTGATGGCAAGGAGTGGTCAAAGATGGGATTTTGATGAGATGGGAGGAGGAGGAGTAAGGGGACGATGGGGGAGAGAGAAGGGGAATCGAATGATGGTTGAAGAAGAAGGAGAAGGAGAAGAAGAGGGGGTGGTTGAAGGAGAAGAGGAGGAGGAGGAGGTTGAAGGAGAAGAAGGTTCAAGTGCTTTCCAGAGCTCCACACTGAAAGAATCAGAAGAGAAGAGAGACGAGCTATTGCTACTGCTGTTGTGCATGTCTATAGCTGTAGCCATTAGAAACTAGAGGAGGAGGCGGAGGAAGAAGCAGAAGAAGAAAACGATCAAATTTTCTATAAAAAATTAATAAGAAAATAAACCCAACCTTGTTCTCAATCAAAACCAAAGAAAATTAAACAGCAAGCCTAGTAAACTCTCAAATCAACTCATCATTTAGCCTATAAATAGCCATTTCTTTCGTTTTATATACAACATCCATTCATTCTTATTTCCCTCTGAAAAATTTGAAGCCTATTTTTCGTAAGAATGACTTCAGTGTTCAAACTTTTTTTTTCTTTATCTTTATTTTCTAGGCAATCATTTCTCGTCTAAACTAATGCCTAGTCTAGATCAGGTGCTAGTGATTCCGCGAGGTGTTTTACGCTAGGTGACGATTGCCCGTTTAACGCACGGATAATTGGGGCGAGATTTTGATCTTTTAGGGTAGCGACATCGTCAGGTCTCGCTCAGGTAGAGGAACCCGTGGTCGGACCTCATGATGACGTAGTCATGGCTTTCGGTGAGAATTTTGTCGGCGGCAGAGGCGCCGCCGGTGACGGCATTGACGAGTGCTCATAGACGAGGGCGGTGAGGATAGTATATGGGGAAGAAGAAAGAGAGATATTTTACCTTAAATGTTGGATGGATTTCGGGCTGAATGAGAGGCTGTGAAAAGTGGTCATATTTGGTCCGAAAATATTTTGGATCAAATGAGATCAAAATATTTTGGGTCAAATAGGCATTGTCCAATTAGACATATAAATCATTTGGATGGGACCTTATTCTAATTGGGCAGCGGACTAACCCTGCTCATTCTCACATCTAGTCTGAAGGCACGAGCCTACGGCCGTGTGAACAGTTACTAAAAGATCGACATCTCGTCACCTCCATCCAACCTAGGGATGTCAACCAGGTTCAGCCCCGCCCGGACACGGCCCAGTCAAAGGGCGGGCTGAGCCCGCCCCGTGCGGCCAAAAGGCGCCAGTCCGGCCGGGGCCGGGGGCCCGGGCCTGGTGCCCTTTGGGGGACTCGGCTCCGACCCATGACCTAGCTGTCCCGGACCCAGGCCGGGCCGATTTTTTTTTTTTTAAAAAAAAAAATTTATGATTTAATTAATTTTTCTCTACTCATTTCATACTTGTTGGAGGGGGAAGTTGGTCATTATACTTGTTACTTGCCATTTACAATTTTTTGAAAATATTTGGTGGTGGAGGAGACGGCGGAGGGGTGGCGGGGGCGGGTCGCGGCCGGTGGTGGGCCGCAGAAGGATTAGCACAGAGGGCCCGATCTGGCCCCGTTGACACCACTAATCCAACCATCAAATTTCAGAAAACAAACAAGCAGAAGGTGAGCCGTTAGGGTAGGGCATGAGCTCACCGGGTAGGTGAGCTTAACAGAGCTCACAATCATTGTCGACCTGTATCAATAACAAACAAGCAAGCGCAAGTACACCGTACACGCCGACAATGTTCATGTTCTCAACAGTAAATATCAATTAAGTGAAGACAATCAAAAATCATTAGTCAAATTATCAACAACTAGGATAAGGCGGCTGCCAGCGTCACTCGGCCGTCAGTTCACCGGTGAAGAAGCATCTAGACTCTTACGAACCTTCTGAAGCCTATTATATGATATATTATCTGATTATTTATTTATTTATTTTTAACCGGTGCAAAAGAGGCTCAAACCGCTTGAGGCGCTATTTGACGGTTAAAAAAAGAAAAAAACAAAAATATAAGCCTCACACGATTACTCACACGATTAACAGTAAAAAATTGAGTTAGAAAGCGCAAGAATCACACACTTTTTTTTTTTTCGGGAGAAACAATAAATATCACATACTAGGAGGAAAAAAAGATTTTCGCTAACTTTTCAGAACAAACAAACGAATCCTTAGAAAACGGACAATCAAGCTTATAGGCTTGAACCAACTCTTTCAGCTATGCATCCAGTCATCGGCCTTGGCTCCACTGTCTTCGCTGCCAAATTAACCATGTGGCCCGCGGGTTGATTTGAAATTTTACAATTAGCGGAAGAATATTTAAATTTCAAAATGATTCCTTCTTATAATTTAATTTGAAGAGGTGAAATTAAAAAAATGTTATCAACATGGTTCGGATATTTGGATTGCATTATTTTTAAACAAATTTAAATTAATTAAATGATAAGGTTTGGTTCTTTCTCTTATTCGAATACTCATTTTGTTGTCAATTTAGCCACGCCATTTCTTTTGTTCATAAGGTACGAAATGTTCATAAGGAACTCGTAAAAAGAAATCAGAAAAAGAAAAATATACCAATATGTACCAAGATAATAAGTCCTGCAATTCGAAGTCTATTACATCAAATAAGAAGACAAGAATTAAATCCTAATATTAAGCTAAATACTAAACCTAATTAAAAATCCCAAGAAGAATGCTAAATACTATTATAAACACAGTCTTCAAGGATTTCTTTTAGAGCTTATTCTTCAATTATCTAAATTTCCTCTCTTTCTCTCTCTTCTCCTTCCTTCATCCACCGATGGTCGAGAAGCAGCTCCCGGACCTCGCCAGCGACCGTCGGCGGTCCCCGTCATCCCCGCGCGGGCTCGCCGGGTTGGACCTGCCCGCCCTCGGCGACGACTCCAGGGTCCGCCAGAGCAGCTGCCTCATCGCCGAGATCAGCTCCTCGGTCGAGTTCATCGGCGGCGGCGACGACATGAAGCTCTTCGAGAAGCTCATGTGGCGGTTGAGCGCCTCCTCCGTCGAGATCAACCGCTTCGAGCGGTACATCTCGTCCTTCACCGCCTCCGAGCAGAGCCCGCAGATCCAGCGGCCGTGGTACCGCTCGCGGATCTTGGCGATGTAGCCGGGAGTGCACTCCTCGGTCAGCGCGCAGCAGTCGCATTTCGCGCACTCGATCTCGATCTGGTCGCTGTTGTTGTTGCCTCTGTTGTTCGATTCGAGGGTTGGATTCGTGATTGCGTCCGTGCTCCGAACTATGGCCGACATTTTCGAGTTCTTCAATTGGACAAAAAGAGAGAACGCAATCAAAATACACAGTAAACAAAGGACAAAGGCTACAGATTTATAAAATTCTTTTAAAAAAAAAAAAACTTAGAGAGAAAATTTTACAAAAAAAAACACCGCAGTTTGCTCTGTTCTTGATAAAAGGTGTCTCCTTTCTTCATCAAGAACACACAAAACCCTAACAAGAAGCTAATTAAACAGAAAGAGGACACTAGAGATAACTTCAAATTTCTCTTAGCTTTATCAAAATAAACCACATCCTTTCTGCTCCATAAAATTCAAAGCCACAAAGACTCTTATCAGAAATAGATGTAAAGTCGCCACGAGATAAATGAAAGAGATTTACCGTTTTCAAAAACTTTATCTTTATTCACTCCGATTCCTTCGAAATCGGGAGCCGATACTGATCCGCAACCGTTCTAACTTATGGCTAAAGACAGCTGATTTCGGACAGTTAACTGATGAGAGAATCAAATCGAATAAACAAAAAAATATTCTCGGCGATTCAGCTACCGCTCCTTCTCCCAAACGATCGCAGTGTCTCTCGCTTCCTCTTCGACCGCCGTCGGTTTCTCCGTCCTCTTCTCCGTCTCCGCGAGCTCGAAGGCCTCGAAGACCAGAGACATCTCAAGATCGAGCTTTCCTTCTGTTCTCTCTCGATTGAAGCGAATAATTAACAGAACTAAACCCTAGTTTCTCTCGTTTTTTCACAAGAATTTCTCCTTTTTCTTCTCCCCCTCTCCTCTCTCGCGTTTTATTGCGAAGAAAAGGGTAGTGAGTGAACGCACGCAGGAAAGAAACAATTTATTACCTTTTAGTAACGCCGGCGGGTGGGGCCCACGCTCGTATGATTGGGAGACATACGGGGGCCCGCTTACCGCCGGGGGGCAGTGAGCCACGTCAGCGTTGCCCCGCTGGCGGGTTGTAGGTGGATTCCGCCAGCTGTCATCCACTCTTTGTGACCCGGAGTAAGTAACTGCACCGAGACGGGCACAGACCCCGGGCTAAGAGAATTGTTTCTTTTTGCTTTGGGGGCAGGTTACGATACGAGGTCGGCTGTTCGGGTGCGATTTAAGAACCGTGTATGATTTGGCGACATGGTTGTTGGTGTTGCCTGCGGGCTGTCCAGGTCACGAGGAGTCTTGGTTGGCCCGACTGATGGGCGCCCTTTGAGTTTGGAGAAACACCGACTCAATCCTATGTGACCCCGATGTGACCAGCTTTTGTTGGAGCCCTGACAAACGCTCATGCGGTTTACTAAGAAATTTTTATATCCAACTGCATATCTTGGGCGCGCTTGCTTCGGTGAATGCAGGATGGATCGTAAATATTTTCACTGTAGTGATATGCTTCGCAACAGTAAAATTTCTAGTGTGTTTGATTTGTCTATTTAATCCCGAAGAAAGTGACGACGGACTCTCCAAACAGTAGCCGCCGTATACAACAATCTCTCACAGTTAATTTTCAATCAGTAGGTCAAGAAAGACTCGGAAATACAATGTTCCTGGGTCTCGGCTTTTGGCTTTTCATGAGAAAAGACTCGAACGATTATTAAGCGGGCCCCGCTGCTTTTATCCTCGAAGTTTTACAACCTCCCAGAGCACTGGTTTGGTTCATGTGTGTGAGCCACACATACATATAATTAGATGATCAATCACGCGTTGACATGTGGATTGAATCTCTTATAATATGTGTGTGGTGTCCACACACATATCATATTATAAGAGGTCAATTACACGTGTCAACGCGTGATTGGCCCTCTTATTGTATGTGTGTCACTCATGCATATGAACCGGCCTAAAGAGACAAGCAGTGTACTTTCACATTTTGAATACGCATGAGATATGGTGTCTCTCTAATTGATTGTCTTTTGGAGATGCTCACAATAAAGTACACATCCAAATATGAAAAACCATTTATGAGGAAGTAAATAATTAGAGAAATTTGTATCATATCTTGGGGGAGAAATCAAACCGAGCATAACTTATCTATTTTATTACCATGTTTTCTATATTTTTATATTTTCTTTATTTTAAAAAGGACACGTGTTATTTGTCTGTTGAGAAATGCTGATTGAACTCGTTTACTGCAAAATAATAATTAATCAAATGCCAGTTGGATTTTTCCATCCTACGTGGCATTGTTCTTATTTGGCCATAACGTACATTATTAAATAAGATTTGATGGAATGAAAGTAACCATCAAAGCCAAAAGAGACATGTCCCACGTTGAGTCAAGTAGAGATGAATCCAAATTGCATTTCTTCTGCTTTAAATGGTGGGAGGGAAATTTGACCCAACAAAATTGGGGAACCACTTAAAATTTAGAGTGGGAAATTGACACTTCGGATAAGTTAGTTTATTCTTGTTGTATTCGAAACGTGTCCGATGCGTGTGTCATACACCTGTGCTGTGTATATTTCTAAGAATCTGTCACATGTTCATGTTTGTGTTCATTTCAACGTTATCATATTCATACAACGTCATATACTTTCTTTGAATCTAACTAATTTTTTTTTCCCCGTAGACATCACACTTTTAGCTATCATGTTCACTGTCAATCAATTATTTACACAAATCAATTATTTACGTAAAAGTGAAGTATTCCCATTACATGGAGAATCCTAACACTAGTCACATATATAATATATAATAAGAGAGAAAATACGATAAGATATCAGAAACAATTTTTCTATAAAAATAAGAGAGAAAATTGCGATAAGAAATTCTCTATACACGATGAGAGAGAAAAACACAATAAGATACTTAAAAAAAAAAAAAAAATCTAACCCTTTAAGGGCGGTATTTGGCTTACAATTGGGTGCACCACGGTCTAAGTTAGCTTGTTTCCATCAGGTTTGTTCTGAGTCCACAAAATATGCGAGTCAGCTTCGGAGTTCTTTAATAAGAGTATTATTATTATTATTATTATTGAAGCCAATCTTTTTGTTATGTGTTCACTCTTCTCTGCCAATACGGCATGTATGTTATGATATCATAACAATGTCACAAATATATCATGCAATTGAGATACTCATGATTATCTGGACTCGATTTCTCATTAGGAAATTGAACCATTGAAGGTTGTGTGATATCTTGACAACCATCATTTGTTTTCATTTCCCTTTCTATAGTGCTTAATCAATAAATATGTAGAGAGTAATTAAGATGCTAATGACCAAGAGGTCATTTAGAGAAGGACCAAAACATTGCATCTGAATCAACTCATGTTATTGAGGAGGAAAGAAACAACCATTCCTTTATTATTTGGAAAATAACATTTGTTGTTTTGTGGAAAGAATGCGACATTTATCAAGCAATTAATCAATTATATTTATGAAATAAGTTGGCATTGATCGAATTGGATTTTATTGAGATTCTAATGGCTATCAAGTATCAAGATATCTTGCTGATTTACCCCCATTATTGTCCAAATTAATGTTTTCTACTTAAAACTTTTTTAATATTTTACACTAGGCCGTTGCTTGAGCTGTCACAAGTATACCTCGTTGTTGTCCTTAAATTGGTAAATTATTTTTCATAAAATTTTTTAAGAGAGAGATTGAGATCTCAAACTCAAAAATCCCAACCCTCGTTGCTCCATTTTTTCACTAGAAAGTTTATTTTAAATTTTCTTTTTAAACGAACGCCGCAAGCTAGATTCTTTTATTTTCATTAAACAATGGCCAATTAAAACTAAAGGCTTTCCACATCTGATCTCAATTTTTGTTCCCTTATTATTGAGCAATTGTCACTAGTTTTTTATCACCTGAGGTAGGCCACTAGTGGAAAATGTTAGAAATTTGTGCAAAATTGTTTTTATAAAATGAAAAAGTCTTCAAACTGTATTTATTTAATGAGAGTAAAGTGTTTTTAGTAGGTCTGCTTAGATTACAATTTAAGGAGGCGGCTTAAAACTTCAACATCTCGATTTTTTTACGATACGACCACACATTATCATCTTCATGTTTTAAGATCTACATAAATAAAAAAATCACCGTGAATTAGAGTTTGTTTATTCTATTTTCTTTGAGTTTAAACATTAACGGTTTTTTAACAGTAGAACAAAATAGAACGTTTAGATCAATAAGTAAACGAACTCCAAGTCACTTGATTTTTTTTATATATATACATCTTAGAATATGAAGATAATAATATGCGGTCCGATCGTGAAAAAAACGAGATGTTAGAGTTTTAAGCCGCTTCCTTAGACTGTAATTTACGGAGACGTACTACAAAAACTTTATCCATTTTATGCATAAATATATCTTAGCAAATCAAAATACCTCATTGGTAACACTTTATTTTGCCACACTAAATGTCACAAATTCAAAACTTGTCTAAGCTGAGAGCAATTTTTGTGTAATTAATTCCCGAGAGGTACATAGGTACAAATTAGTTGGACTTGGCATTGGCCTGGGTGTGGTTAATGTAGCTAATACCTTTAGTGTCCCTACGATGAATCCAAACAAGTTTGATTAAGAGATAAAGACTCTTAAGTTGGAGTTAATAAATTTGGACATGTCTCTTGGACTTCCATTATTAAGAGATAGAGACTCTTTGTCTGTATTCATTGAACCTGGATAAGTTCTCTGGACTTCCCTCGTTAAGAGAAGGATACTCTTAAACTAGATTCATTGAATCTGAACAAGTCTCTTGTGCTATCCTTGTTTCATCACGAAGAAAACCAAGTCTCTTTGAAACCAAATCAAATCTAATTTGTTTTCATCACCAATAGCAAGAATAAGAAATTTTCATTCATTCATTCAATCATTATCAATGAAGTCCCTAGAAGGTGAACTCTTAGACCCGTTATTGCTCTTTGGGGCCAATCATGTGACAAGTAAAAGTAGAATTTTTGGGCACTCTGAAAGGAAATATAAAATATATCAATCTCCAAAGAAAATTTGACTACGAAACGGTTTGTATGAATACATGATTAGATTGGGAAGTGAAACACTCTACAAAGTATTTAATAAAATGAGCCCAACAAATTTTATTTTAATTAAGTGACATCTAACATGCTTTTCTTTGTCTTCACGCGCTGAAGTTACAAACTCAAAAATTTTGAATTATACAAATAGAGATAGAAATGGTGTATTAGTATAAACTAGCTCTCTTGGTGTTAGTTTGAAAGCTTCACTAAATTTTGATCAAATTTTATAAATGACTAGCTTGTGTTGTTGGCCTTGAGAGTTGAGACAAGTTTCTCTTCAATCACCCATACTTGATGCTACCCATCAATGGAAGCCACCATCCATTTTTATCACCACACAAAAAAAAGGCAAGGAATCAACAAAACTAACAGAGAACCACACACATGCATGTGTACAATGTGCCTATGATTTTCAAGTGATGACTGATGGCAACAGTGGCCACAACTTGCTGCACAGACAAGGGACAACTACAGGGAAACATGCCAATCAATCAAAGGATCACATAAATCCTTCTGCTTGAGCCACACCTGATCATTGATTTCTTATTTCCAAACAGAAGCCAGTGTACACTCAAAAGTCACATTTCCTCATTCATCTTGTCACCTTTGAGATTCCAGAAGGCCAAAAATGCTCAGTCCTTGGCAGGTCTTGGGGCAGGTGACTTGTTGATAGGTCCACTGTAAAAACAAGCATTGATAAGATCAAGCAGAGTACAGATACATCGATAAGGGCAATCTTTTTGTTCTCTTATCTTATCCATAAGTTAAGATGATGATAAGCAAGAAAAACTTTTGAGATGATGACAAAAGCCGTTTATGGACAGATGACACATGCGATCGATCGCAAGCTATTTGCGTGTAAGGACATGTAGCTTGTGTTGAGAGTATATCTAAAAGATGGAGTTATTCTATGGTGTTTGAAGATAGCTCAGAAATATTACAGAAGATTAGCCTATCAGCTGTTTTGGACGGCCGTACAACCATCTAATTATTGTCTTGATGATTTAATGTCTTATACAGAGTCATTATACAGATCAATCACGGTCAAGTTGTTGTTGGGATTGGAAGGGGCCCTTCCCCGCGGCTCGGGAGCGGAGCCCTCGGACCAAAATTACATTGAGAAGTCTCCCCCGCATATCCCGGAGTGTTTCGCCTGAGGTGAAGATCGGAGTTTGAGCGTTTTGGTGAGATCGGAGTTTCACTATTAGAGAAGTATCTCGGAGTCACTCCGAGATGTAGCTCGGTATTACTCCGGAGTTGAAAACGAAGCAGCTCAGAGTATTAACTCGGAAATGCATAGTAGAGAAGTTGTCCAGTCTGAAAGCCTCGCAGCTAGTGAAACTTGAGGAACACGTCAAGTTCAGTTTGTTGATTTCATAACTTGTAACCATAATTTTCTCTATAAGAGGAGATGCACCGCCATTAAGGATTAGGTGAGTGTATGCTATTGTAAATACAAAGAGTTTCTGTACTCTATTGTATAACCTGTATTGGTGATCTTATTAATTAGATCTCTCTCCCTTCTGCTCCGAGGACGTAATCAATTTATCGAACTTCGTTAAATCTTATGTTCTCTACTTTTATTTTCTTTTCTTATTTTTTGTAATTATTCTCGACAACTTTCATCTTGACATTGGACCTCTGAAAGGCGCAACAGGTTACAGCTGGATCCAACTGAGGAAAACAAAAGAAATTCATGGTGTTTAGTTTGCCAAGGTTGAGGTTGCATGTGCAGCCGTTCTGGCTTTAGTAGCTGAGCAGTCGATTGTTACTGTTGAAGCCGCAATTAAATTTGGAATTTTGGACACATCGCTGTAATCAAACAAAAAGGGCTTGCAGTCAATTTTTCCTCTTACATGCACATTTTAGAGAATTTTACCTTTAAACTAACAGATATCTACAGGTAGCAGGAAAAAACAAGAAAAAGGAGGAAACAAATTGAGAGAGAGGGGGTAGAGAATTCTTAACAGGATTGCAGGAACATTTGGAGCATTTCGTTTCTGAACAGAAAAGTCTTTTTCAAGTCATAGACGCGATACTAGCATATTTGGATTTATTTTTACTTTGCAAATATAGGTCAAGACACGGATATTTTAACTCAGCAGTCGTATTCCTCCTGATAAATACATAGAGTCAGAGTCAGATTCTGATATTTGTCAAATATTAAAGAATATCAACCCAAAATTTAGATGAGTTATATCATTATATTTTAACATTTTTTACATAAAAATGTACAAACTAAGACAGAATGATCTTTTATTTTTAATCAAGGTATCACATGATTCACACTGCTAGAAATAGTATTAGAATTAGAATTATGCAATATTAATTGCATTAGAATTAGAGATTTTTTTATTGGTGTTCTTACATTGTTCTCGAGTCTTTGCTGAACCGAGCTCACGTAGCACATGTGCCCAGCACCGGGCAGCTTTTGCACTTTGTCATTCGTCATATTTTTTTTCGATCGTCGAAGTCTTCTCACTTCGGTGCCACCAAGTTCATCATCATCCTATCGAAGCTTTCTAGTTCTAGTTCTAGGAATTTCTTTTTTTCCAGATCGGAAATAAGGGTCGGGTTCAACCCTGCAGGTGGTAGCTGCCCGAATTCAGGCTTTGGATTTGACTCCAGTTTAGATCCAGCTTGATCCAAACTGTTCTCGATCTCCTACTCGGACCTAGATTAGTCTCAACTTCTTCTTCTTCTTTCAGACTCGAACAAGAGGTCTTCTTCCTCGATGATCGTGACGTTCTTCTTTGATAATTGGTTTCATTCTTAAACTATTCGGCCACCATGTTGTTAGGTTCTCCGATGACTTCTTTTTTTTTTTCGTTTGGCGCTTCAGCATCATCTTCGATTTCTCTTTGACGACGGACACTATTGAACGTCTCTTATTCGATGATTTTCATCACTAACCTTCTTTTCCATTAATAGATTTCACACTATTTTAATGTCTCCGCTGTTTCAAGCGAAAGAGACACCTCGTGAGATTTCTGAGTCCGCATTGTGTACACTAAAGCTCTCATAATGAGACACTTTGTTGGTTTTTGGGGTCTGCTCTGTGTATGCTAAAGCCACTTACATGCATAAAGTCAGTCTCGCAACACGGGGAAGAGACTTAAGTCAAGTTTTAAAAAGTGCTCAATATCGATCAGAATCTCTTCTTCTCCTTTTTCAGAAGATACTCTCAAACATTCAACATCTTCTTTTGTCGTCCACACTCATCAAAACTTTCGATATTTTCATCCATCATGAGTTTACGAGGGGATATACTTGAAATATATATGTGTGTGTGTGTGTGTGTGTGTGTGTGTGTGTGTGTGTCTATATATATATATATATATATATATATATTATATATATATATATATATATATATATATATATATATATATATATATATATATATATATATCAGCCTGTGGGCTGAGAGTACTTTGTCAGCATGCGGTGACGTGGCTCAATTTGTTACCTCACTGACTTGCGGCCCGCTTTTAGGAAGAAGTTAAATTACCAAATACCCCCTTTTCGATAACTTTCATTATTGTTTATTATTATTTTTCCCCTTTTTTTTGCCGCTCTTTATAAGATTTAGGTTATTGTATATAAATTACTTTTCGCCCTATTTCCTTACCTCGTTTATGAAAGATCTAGTTTCTACTTTTCAGCCTGCGATAAATTTTTTTCTGAAAATATAAAATCTTTTCAGATCAATTTTTTCAGCCTGCGATAAAATTCTACTTTATAGTTTAATTTAAACTGCGACCTTAGTCAGAGACTTTGGTCGCTGTGTACATTTAAACTGCGACCTTAGTCAGAGACTTTGGTCGCAGTGTACATGGTTAATTGCGACCAAGGTCGCAGTGTTGTTATTGATAAAGATGGCCAACAACTGCAATCTAGGGTTGCATTACATGGACTGCGACTTAGGTCGCAGTACGTTAAGTAAGTGTTTCCTTTATACTAACATGCATAGCGACCAAGGTCACTCCGAGAGACGCGGCCTGTCATAAAGATTTTATGAGATCTTTAAACGTCAAGTCTACGTTGTCTACGCGTCGGCTCTTCATTGGGTTTAGGCGTTAATGTCTTTTAATGCCAAACCGGCGCTGGCGGTTGGAGACCATTAAAGCCGACGGTTCTGATTAATGAACCATTAATTATGGTTATTATGGGCTGCCAATAAATAGGGCTCACCTTCTCCCTTTAACAGCCCATAATTAGACTGTTTTATTTCGAGAGCAATTGCTCTGAGAATTTCCGCCTTCTTCAGAGTCTCTAACAGGGGCCTGCCTCCATGGATGAAGATGACCCTATGGACGAACTTGATCGATGTTCGTCCACAAGGGAAGAAGTCATAGACCTCATCGTCCACAAGGGAAGAAGTCATGGTCCTCGTCGTTCACAAGGGAAGAAGTCATGATCCCTGACGAGGACTTAACCCTCACCAAGATCTCCTCGGACTTGATGCACCAGTCAAGCTTGCTGGTACGGGATGGTCAGAGTGGGTATGGCGGCGGGGGATGTGGTGGATATAGTGGTGGGTAGCATACCCTGTGAGGTCTCAAAACCTCCTCTCTTACCCCAGAAGTGACATCGAGGAAATTCCATGCTCACTGGATAACCTTCTGGTGGAAGAGATGTTCATAAACGAAGGATCGTATCCCGCCACTTTGGAGGGTCAGGTGGAATCGAAGATTCTGCTGCCACCAGACCTCAATAACACCACTGCTCTTAGTCAACAAGGGCTCTTTTGATGTTTAGTCTTCTTTGTACTGCTATATTGTAACACTCAATCTTATTGTATAAGAGAGCGTCTTTTGATGTTTAGTCTTCTTTGTACTGCTGTATTGTAACACTCAATCTTATTGTATAAGAAAGCGTTTTGTATCATTTTCACATGCCTGGAGATAAATGCCTGGACATAAATAAAAATCATATTTGTTTTTTAATAAACTACGACGTTGGTCGCAGTCATGCATTGCAAACAAAACAACTTGGACCAGAGACGACACTGCGACCAAGGTCGCATAAGACTACATTGCAAACAGAAACAACTGCGACCAGGGTCGACACTTCGACTAAAGACTGCGACTAAGCAACTTCTGCGGTGACGTGTCACCTCGTCGCAGTGTTGTTTTTGATTAAGACTAAAGACCAGCAGCTGCGACTAAGGTCGTAGATTATTTTTTAAGACTGCGGCCAGCAACTGCGACCAAGGTCGCAGGGTTGTTGTTGATTAAAAATAAAGACCAGCGATTGCGACCAAGGTCTCAGTGTATTTTATTAACTCCAAAAACCAGCAACTGCGACCAAGGTCGCTTTGTATTTTATTAAGACTACGGTTAGCAACTGCGACCAAGGTAGCAGTGTTGTTGTTGATTAAGACTAAAGACAAGCAAATGCGACCAAGGTCGCAGTTTATTTATTAAATCTGCGTCCTGCAACTGCGACCAAAGTCGCAACCTATCATTTTAAAAATTTATACGGGTGAAGTAATATAATTATTAACTGCGTCCATGGTCGCAGTATATTCGTTTAGCGTAAAATGTTTAAAATGAAGGTCTGTAACAATTGTACAGCATTTCAACCAAGACATAGTAGTAAAAAATGTAATTCACACAATTAACCTTAGAAAACTGATTTATATATATTTAAAAAAAACAAAATACAATTTTTTAAACTTCTAATCCTCGTCATCACCATCGTAATCAGATTCGTCGTCAAGAGTCATGCTTTCGTCTTCTGTATCGCTTTCCGTCTCTTCCTCCTCTTCAGCGACAGTCTCATCTTCGCTTTCTTCCTCTTCATGTTTGTGTTTTGGTTCACCAATGAAGTCTCAGAACGGGTCGTCTGTATCAAGCTCAGATTCTGACCCGTAGCGAGGCATCGGTTCAGAACTATACATCCAATCATCATTAGATGATTGGCTTCTTTCCGGTGAAGACGGTGGAAAAGACATTTTTTTGAGTCTATTGACCGAACAGTGAGAGTAACGTGTTTGAGCAAAAATAATTTAGTATGTTTGTAATCATTTTGCTGATGACCCTTTATATATTTTTAATCCCGGAATTCCAAAGGGTTTAAGCTCTCAAACCACGTGAATATCTCTCAAACTTATTTTCTACCTTTTCTCAAAAATTGTGTATACTTCCTAGGTGACTGTTCAGTTATCCAAAACAGTTTAAAAGTTAATACACTGTAAGTTTAAATTTCTTTGAACTCCAAAACAGTACATTATTAGTCGCATTGGGAACTGATAAATGATTAACTGCGACCATAAATTGCATCAGTAGTAGGATTGCGACTATGGTCGCAGTGTTTAAGAGCAGCAGTCGCAGTTTGGATATGTAATTAAAAGAGCTTATAAGTTAATATAGTGAGAAAGAGACCTTACAAAAAAATAGAATTAAAAGCTTTTAAAAGAAGACAAAATATAATTGAATATCAGAAGATCAGGAAATCCTAATCCTCGTCATTATCCCCATCATAAGCAGATTCATCGTCTTCATTCTTCTGCTCTTCCTCTTCATCACTTATTTCCTCATCATCTTGCTGTTTTTGAGATTTTTTTTGTTTCACCGATGAACTCCCAGAATGGATTGTCTCTATATTGTATTAGGTCGCATAAAAACGTTTTGTTATACTATGAGTGCGATTAGTGACTGCGACTGTGTCGTAGTTGTTATATTGTATTAAGTCTGCGACCATGGCATGTTTTTTAAATTTTCAATGCTTCTGCTTATTTTACATTATATTGATCCAATTTTTTTTTAATTATAGTTTTTGGATGCATTAAAATTACGAATTTTATAACTGTAGATATATTCAACTGAAATTTGTTTGTTCATGACTTTATTCCAGTTTAGAATTAAAAAAGGGTATTTTGGTCAATTTGTTTCACGATTGTTTAGGCGGGATTTTTTTGATTTTTTTGGCGCCAACACACTGCGGCCGATGTGTGGCTTATATTCAGCCACGTCCCGCCGGCTGAGAAACTATCTCAGCCTGCAGGCTGAGGTACAGTAACCCCTATATATATATATATATATATATATATATATATATATATATATATATATATATATATATATATATATATATATATGAACTCGTCACATATTTTACAGCTACTATATCTGTATCAATTTTTTAAATGAATAACAGATATATGAAGGACTTGGGGCACCATCACAAAAGACTTGCCTTTGATTGGTCACTAATGTTACACATTTAGTATCATGTTTCCATACTTATTATAGAATAAAATCTGTATTGTCCTAATTAAATGTTTAATTTATTTGCAGGCCCATTCCTTAAGGAGAGTGAAGAGAAATGAGCCCAAAAGCCCACCAAATTCTGAATTAAATCAGAATTAATTCGAACTCAGTGAATCAGGGTAAAATCAAGAGGTTGAAAACCAGTGAGAAGAATCCACTCAGAATCGATCGGTTGAAGCAAAGATCAACGGCTATTTCTTCAAAATCTCGGAGCTAAACTATAAATCCAACCCAAGATAAAACCAGAACTCGAACCCGGGGAGACCCACCAACAGGGTGTGGCCACCTGGCCACACCCTGGCCGCGGAAACGCGGCTTTTCCGCGGCTTGGTTAGAGAATTAGGGGGAGCGTTTGCTCCCCCAATCTTCCCGGGATCCTGTAGGTTGGGTTTTTGTCTATAAAAAGGCAGTATTTGTACTGAAAATGGGACGACCATGCAAAGATAGGATTTAGACTAGTTTTTCATTTTTTAGTATAGGTTTTTGTTTTTCTTTTCATGTAATTTTTCGTTTTAACTTATGTAAATCAGAGGAGATCAGACTTTCATAGAAGAACAAGAATGAAGCTTGAGCTGAGAGTGACACCGGTGTAAGGTTTCTTTCTTTTCTTTTATCGTTATGAAATCAAATCTGTATTCTCTCTTTGTATGTACTTCGTTTTAGTTTTCTTCTTCTTCTTCTTTTCTACTTTACTCTTCTTTTGGTACAAATTGTCTTCCAAGTGAGTTTGAAAGCATCGAAAGAGCCTTACCTTTGCGAGTGCCACCGATAGCTCATGACGATGGATGTGAGTCTCTCTGTATCATTTCATGCTTGAAGTTGTCTTGATGATGTAATGTGGAAGAGACCAATAATCAACTCTTATGGGTTATGCGCTGATTGCCTCCACTTCAAGTTAACATCGTCGCTGAAAATTCAAGGTAAGCTTTTGGTGAAAAGAAGGTAAGTAATTTTAGTTCTTTTCTTTTATTTCTTTAGTATAGATTACCACATCTTTCAAATCTTTCATCACTACTTTCCCAATTCATTTGTACATAGTCAT
Organism: Agave tequilana; assembly: GCA_038442645.1. Lineage (NCBI taxonomy): Eukaryota > Viridiplantae > Streptophyta > Magnoliopsida > Asparagales > Asparagaceae > Agave > Agave tequilana. The sequence continues at coordinate 37,294 of JAVJIF010017715.1, read as the reverse complement.
TTTCTGGTTTTCTCCACCTTCTCATTCTACCGTTTTCTTTCTAACTTTAACATAACTCGTTTTCATTTTTATTTCTTAAAACAAAGAAGAACCTTCGTTTTTCTTCATAAAGATTTCAATACAAAACTTTGAACGCTTCCATCGCAAACCCTTCTTGTGGATCACGACCCGCATAACCACTTGCTATAGCGGTAAGAATTGAGCAATTGCACATTTTTGTTAAAAGTTCTGAAAGTCCGTATTTTGTGTGCAAGTAAAGCTGCAATCAAATTTTAGCGCCATTGCCGGGGAGGGTAACGGTTTTTATTGAAATCTGATTTTTATTGAATTTTTAGAACTAAAACGAATTTTCTTCTCTGTTGCAGGTTATAGGGCAAGCAAAGCAGGAAAAAAAGATTGCAGAAATATATAAGTGGTCTTGGGCCTCTATTCCAGAAAACAGAGACCAAGTACCCTCTGAATTGCCGCGTTTGCTCGGCTTTAGCCGCGTTTCCGCGGCAAGGAAGAGTTCACTACTAACTGTCTTTTTTGCAGGGCTGCTAGCTTTGCAAAAATTAGAGTTTCTGTAAACTTTATTTCTTATATGCCATCACATAAGCCTGCTAATAAACCAACAGTAAAATACTTGTTGAAAAAGATAAAAAATTGATTAGACGTTTGCATTTTAGGCACGTGTCTTTTCAATTCATTTATTTTTACTGTTGAAGAGTGCTGGAGTAAGGTACGTTCGCATTGCATCTAGAATAGGACTCATCTCTTGGTTGATTTATATCGCTTTGAGTGAATCTTGTTTACATATCTTGTACACTTGCACAAACTAATCTTAAGGGCACCAACCCATAACAAGATAAGGTGGGGATTTAATCACCCTTCCTTGGCCCAAAAATCAGATTCCAAGCACTCACTAACCCGAGCCTAACTAAAAATGAGTAGACGTTGGCCTTAGGGACATCTCGGACTCAATTAAGAGATTATCCTAAGGGGGAAAGGTGTTGGAATTCGACTCTTGCTAAATCAGTGTCTAGGAAAGGGATTAAGGGCCGAAAGCTCGAAGGATGGTGGTTATTTAATTAAGGAACGTCTTTGACGGAAAACCTCCCACCAATCTTACCCTGACCTGGCTGATTAGCTTGTGGTCAAAATCTGCATTAGACCTCCCGTGGACAGTCTAATCAGTTAGGAGTCGTCTAGGTCATAGGCCTACCCTAACTTAGGTTAGATTTTTTTTCTTTTTTATTTGCTTATTTGTTTGTTTTTGTTTGTGTTCTATTGTGTGATATGGCTTACAATAACAATTTTTTCAATTTTAATAGTAATCCATATTACACACCGACTTCATTTTCGGATATTACCAACCCGACATATCATAACTTTAACCAACCTAGTGTGCCGGATTGGTCTTATCCGAATCAATATAACCCATGTCCCAAATCTTATAACCATAATTTTCATGATAATTTCAACTCTTCATAGAGTCAATGGGGATTCATGATTGAGATTTCACCTGCACACAAAATAAGAATTATTAGATCTGAGAATTAAAGGTGTGCAAGTGCTTAATTCGAATCCGCTGTAGCAAGGCTATGCGGGTCGTGATCCTCAGGGAGGGACTAGCGATGGAAGCGTTTGTAAGATTCTCTAAAAATTTTATTTATTTTATTAGTTATGATGGTATTTACAAGGAAGTGTGGTGAAAAGAATTTGAGAGAGATAGAGATAGAAATCTAAACTAAAGAAAGAAAGAAAGAAAGAAACACATACCTCTTCAGTCTGCTTACCTTTTGAACCGTTGCGATGATTTACCTTTTCTTGGAAGGCGTACAAGCATGGCGTATAGGATCGTCCGCCTTCTTAATCTACACTATGAAATAAAAGACAACTATGAAGACCTGTTCATCGCCATAGGCCATCAAGGGCTCTTCTTCGGGTAGGTAGTCTCGAAGCAGTTGGTTCTCATGGTGGGCAAGACATTAGAGAGAAAATAGAAGAAAGCAAATACTGAGATACACAAGATTAAACAAGAACAAAAAAACAAAAATAATAAAAGAACAAAAACAAACCTCGATTCGATTATTAAACAATGGTGGAAAAATAAAACTTACACCGACTGTCACCATCAGTACAAGTAGATCCCTTCCTCCATGAGAACATCATCTCCTCTCAGTTTTTACAAAAAGGAAAAAAATTAAAAATTACAATGGAGGAAAGAAAATCTAAACTACAAGAAGAAAACCTAAACCCTAGATTTGGCCCTCTGGCTCTGCCTCTGGACGCTGTTTCTCGTTGCACTGCAGGGGTATTTATAGGTGCAGAAGGAAGTAGAGTCCCGGATAAGATCGTACACGAAAGCAGTTGGGCAGATTCATCAGGAATGCCGCGGAAACGCGGCTTGGGCCGCGTTTCCGCGGCTCAATGTTATCTGTTGGCCACGCGCTTTGGCGCGTGGCTTCTTCTGGTCCGTCCACCTGGGTTTATCCTTCTAGAAATTGTATCCTGACTCTTCATCTTGAGATTTCGGGATAACTTGGGAATCAAGTTACCTAAATCCCAAATCTTTTATCCACGAATTTGTGATCTTAAATTCTCCTTCTTTGACTTTTATCCTCATCTGCAAGTGTTTAGAGTTGAATAGAAGTCTATCCTTCCCTCTTCTTTGATATTTGCAACTTTGGCACTTGCAATTTTGACAATTGATATTTATACTTTTGCACTTGGGCTTTAAATGTGGGCTTTTGGGCTCTTTTTAGGCTTTAATTCTTTCTTTTTAATATTTCGAGACCTGCACAAAATAAATCACAAAATATTAATAAATGTGCAGAATTATAGGAATAAATATGAAAATGTGATGGTAAATATAATGATAAAAATGCACTTTTTACTACCAATCAATTCACCTCCCCCGAGTCTAATTTTCAACCAACTTATCCTCCTTCTCCACCTAGTCCACAATATTTTCAAGATTCATACTCAGTTCCACCAGTCCAAAATAGGAAACTATCAATTTTGAAAATGAGTATGCGTGAGTCCAAATGAAAATCCCAAAATCTGATGGACTCACAATTTCACCACCAATTTCAAAACAACACTTCATCTTTTCAACAAGACGATGAACCCATCAACTATGAAAAGATGCTTGAAGCCATGACTCAGGTTCAAAACGCTCGTAATCATGACATAGATATGATGGTCCAAACTCTACGTTCTCACCGTTTGACCAGTTTTGATGTCACTAACCATTCTGTTCGAGCCGAAGAGTCATGTTGTTTTGGAAATCAAGGTTCCATTTCAGAACAATCATTTGAACTTGCCCAAACTCCAAAATTTGAAAAGAATATTGACAGTTTGACAAGTTATCCTTTTCCTGAAATCGAACTTGAAAATGAATATGATCATGAACCTCAACTTAATGATTCAATTTTACTTCCTGATTCAATAATGACTCCGGTGTCTTCACCTGATTTCAATCTTTTTCCCGAGTCAACATTGAATCCTGTACCAATTCATCATGAAATTGAATCACCCATTTTTGATCATCATATTGAACTTGACCAATTTTACACTTTTGAAAATCCTATTGACAAATTGGCAAGTTCTCATTTTTATGACATTGAACTCAATGAGAAATGTGACCTAGATTCTCAAATCTGTGATCCAGTTCAAATTCCCGAATCAATACTGACTCCTGTTTTGTTACCGGACTTGATTAATATTTTAGAGTCAGTTTTAATTCCCACACCTATCATTCTTGAACTTGAATCACCAATATTAAGTCACATTTCATTGTTGGAAAATAAATGTGGACTTGAGTTTCAACTTCTTGACTTGGACCCAATTCCTGAACCTATTTCGACTCCTGAACCTTTACTTGACTTAAGTCACCTTCCTGAGTCGGTATTAGTTCATGTACTTCCTGAGTCCAAGTCAATCATTCTATCTTTTCACACTCCATTCTGGGACGAGGTGATTGACAAATTTGACTCCGAAATTAATTATGGAATTTGAAAATTAGATGGGGTTATATTTTTAATAAAAATCCTTCGTGGATACATCATTTTAATGGGTTATATTAGAGAAATTTCTGGTGGGTTCCTCCGAATCCCAAGAAAAGTCGATTGGGCCGCATTTCGTGGGCCAATCAGACCACCACCGAAACCACCACCTTAAGGTAACATTTTCCTTCCCTTTCTTCTTTTTCATGCATCTATGCATTAATTCATACATTGAGGACAATGCATGAGATAGGTGTGGGGGAGGGTTCTAACATAACTGAGGTTTTTTCTTTCTATAAAAATTTTTTTTTTTACATATTCTTTACTTTTAAAAACTTTTTGAAAAACAGAAACAATATTTTGACATATTTTTTGTAAGAAATTAAGTTAATTTTAAGGAATAGGAAAATCCAAATTATTATTTCATAAACTTGGTCAAAATAAGATTATTTGTTTGATTTTTAGGGTTAGGTTGAAAATTTGTCAAAGTAATTTAGTCTTGATCTTTACCTTGATGAAATATGCACACTTCATACACTTACACGCTTAGGGTTCAAAAACAAAGATTCTTGTGCCTTATAAAAAAAAATAAAAAAATAAAAAAAAAGAAAAAAGAAAAAAGAAAGAAATAAACAAATCTAATTATTGATTAGCTAGGTGCTTTGGCCTAAGTAAGCCTTAGTATTTATGCGAAAGATGATTAGATAAGTTTGAAAAGAAAAAAAATATATAAAAATCTTCTGATTAAGCTGGGTATTTGTGCCTAATAAAGCATAAGTATTCACGCCTAAAAGAGGTTCATATAATAAAATCCTTAGTTTTGTGGCCTTGTTTGCTCGAGTCCATAAGTCCTTTGGGGTGTTTTCTCACCCGGTGCCCTAAGACCGTTTGGTTTGGGAGTCATCGATTAAAGGCTCGTTACATGGGCAAATTAGAAAGCCTAATAGAACTAAGGAATAATATCACAAATATATATATATATATATATATATATATTATATATATATATATATATATATAAGGCATAAGAGTTAGAGTTAATGAACCCTTAGTCAAAATTTTCACAATCACAAGGTGCATATGACTCAGGGTAAAGTAATAGACTAGATGAGAAGTACAATTTGACTCCTTACTTTGATTGATAACAAATTTTTGAATAAAGACTAAGTTTAGGAATGAAAAATTCAGTCTTCCTATAACTTATAGATTGCTTAAATCTTATAATTATATTTCAAATATTTTTCTCTTTCAAAATGCTTTTCGAAAATACTAACTCTTTATTTCTCTTTCTTTATGGATTTTGTGGGTGCAATCTGCTGAAAATCCTCACGAGACAAAACTCGTCCTCTAGGGGAAACCTAGAGGTTTAACGGCTTGTTGCACATGCTCAGTGCAATCGCGTGACCTGCGAAAGTGGTCTAATAATCCTCAGTATAGTTTAGTTGTTTTGCTCGAGAACGAGCAAAAGATAGGCATGGGGTGTGATTGGTCACTAATGTTGCACATTTGGTATCATGTTTCCATACTTATTATAGAATAAAATCAGAATTGTCCTAATTAAATGTTTAATTTATTTGTAGGCCCATTCCTTAAGGAGAGTGAAGAGAAATGAGCCAAAAGCCCACCAAATTCTGAATTAAATCAGAATTAATTCGAACTCAGTGAATCAGGGCAAAATCAAGAGGTTGAAAACCGGTTGAGAAGAATCCTCTCAGAATCGATCGGTTGAAGTAAAGATCAACGGCTATTTCTTCAAAATCTCGGAGATAAACTACAAATCCAACCCAAGATAAAACCAGAACTCGAACCCGGGGAGACCCACCAACAGGGTGTGGCCACCTGGCCACACCTTGGCAGCGGAAACGCGGCCAAAGCCGCGTTTCCGCGGCTTGGTTAGAGAATTAGGGGGAGCGTTTGCTCCCCAATCTTCCCGGGATCCTGTAGGTTGGGTTTTTGCCTATAACAAGGCAGTATTTGCACTGAAAATGGGACGACGATGCAGAGATAGGATTTAGACTAGTTTTTCATTTTTTAGTATAGGTTTTTGTTTTTCTTTTCATGTAATTTTTCGTTTTAACTTATGTAAATCAGAGGAGATCAGACTTTCATAGAAGAACAAGAATGAAGCTTGAGCTGAGAGTGACACCGGTGTAAGGTTTCTTTCTTTTCTTTTATCGTTATGAAATCAAATCTGTATTCTCTTTGTATGTACTTCGTTTTAGTTTTCTTCTTCTTCTTCTTTTCTACTTTACTCTTCTTTTGGTACAAATTGTCTTCCAAGTGAGTTTGAAAGCATCGAAAGAGCCTTACCTTTGCGAGTGCCACCGATAGCTCATGACGATGGATGTGAGTCTCTCTGTATCATTTCATGCTTGAAGTTGTCTTGATGATGTAATGTGGAAGAGACCAATAATCAACTCTTATGGGTTATGCGCTGATTGCTTCCACTTTAAGGTAACATCGTCGCTGAAGATTCAAGGTAAGCTTTTGGTGAAAAGAAGGTAAGTAATTTTAGTTCTTTTCTTTTATTTCTTTAGTATAGATTACCACATCTTCCAAATCCTTCATCACTTCTTTCCCAATTCATTTGTACATAGTCATTTTCTGGTTTTCTCCACTTTCTCATTCTACCGTTTTCTTTCTAACTTTAACATAACTCGTTTTCATTTTATTTCTTAAAACAAAGAAGAACTTTCGTTTTGTTTTCATAAAGATTTCAATAAAAAAACCTTGAATGCTTCTATCGCAAACCCTCCTTGTGGATCACGACCCGCATAGCCACTTGCTATCGCGGTAAGAATTGAGCACTTGCACATCTTTATTTTTAAGTTCTGTAATTCCGTATTTTGTGTGCAGGTAAAGCTGCAATCAGCCTTCTAGGTGGAGTAACCCAAATCCTTATAAACCCAATACTATCCCCATATCTAGCCGATGTGGGAGTATTTGTTCGATCCAAATCCCACCAATCCCCTCTTGAATAATGAGTCTCCCTGCATGCTCAACTATCTACACACCGAAAGATCAAATGCTCTATCGAGATACAATTTCTTCACCGCGTGGGTAGAGGCACGCCTTACATGAAGCACACAACTTGCAGTGTCATGCATATCACTGCAAAATCCTTGCGAGCCCAATAAGCTTTACATGGGCCGGTTTGCTGCGCCTTTTTGCGCCATTAAAGTGATCAGGCTCATTGTGCCTTTTGCATCATTGGGGGATCGACATCATCGGACATCACCCACACACACGACTAAGTTCGGGGCATGGATCTGATACCACTTGAAGAATTTGGGGCACCATCCCAAAAGATTAGGGGATAAAAAGTTAAAGTTGAATTTTTTAAACTCATCGGAAGAAATAGTGCATAGATGGGAGCCAAAAGGGAGCGAAAACGCATCGAATTGCAGGCCAGCAGCAATGGCCGGCTGACCGCCTGGCTACCGATGTGCACAACGTGCACAGGGCAGTTCGGTCGACCGCCCGGCTAACCGTTATAACACTTGTCTTAATTAAGCATCCTTTTTCATAAAATACTGATACTTTAAGGGGTGATGGGAAATAGTATTCATGCTAGATACCTTACTTATTACATGTTTATTAGTGTGAAGGTACATATGTAGGTATGTATGAGAATGAATATATAAGTATGTATATACCCATGTATGTAGGTATAGGAATGTATACACCACATGTTGTTGACTTTGCCACCATCTCTCTCACCATACTTGGGGTACATGTACCTCATGGAGAGGGGGGAGGCATGGAGCTTTGTTATAGGGCATGGTATAGGGTAGAGTGATGGGTTAGAGAGGGACACTTGTCACATTTGTGTGGTAGGAAAGGGGCTATAAATAGGGGGGATGAAGAGAGTTATCTCATTTGATAAAAACCTCTCTCTCTCTCTTCATCCAAATCCCCAAAACTCTCTCCCTCTCTTCCTTTTTTTTCTGCAGCCAAAAACAGCAACAAAAACAGTCCAAAAATAGCCCAAAAACCAGCAGCAACAGCAGCATTCTCTTCACAAAAAAAACCCTATTTTCCCTCTCAATTCCCCATAAACTTTCCTTCAGTCCATATACAAGAAAAAGGTTCCGTTTCCCTGTCTTAATTCCTCCAAGAAACCAATAGAACGAGTCAAAGGGTGATCTAGAACTAGGAGTTTGGGGGAGAAGTGTCGTTGGTTGAACGGTAAGAAAAACACTTCTAGAACTCTACCCTCTTGCATTATTTTCGTTAACTATGAACTAATATTGGTGTTGTTATGACTTGTAGACTCCGTTGTAGCGGAATATCAAGCTTGAGAAAGAACTTACCACTTCAAAGGGTGAGTAGAACATATGAATCCTATTGACATGATAAGTAAAATAAAGTTTAGAAAATGGAAGAAATCGTAAGGGATAAATAGACATAAAAGTGAAGGATAACTTCATGAGTATAAATTATAGATGTCTTTGTGTATTCATAGTCTTATGGCAATCTCGTAAGAGTTAAGCTCATGGGTGTTTAATACGGTAGTCTACTACATGTTTCTAGAAAAAGAGTTCTATAGATAAATATGACACTTGATACCATGCATATACTTTTGGTCATGCATATTTTATAATGATGAGATGTTGGCTACCTCTTAAAGACTCGCATATTTATGATTTCACTAGTACCTACTCATTCATGTTAATGAGTCCCATGATATTGTCATGTGTTAAAGTAAAGACTACGAAGCTTACATGTTATCGTTATTTTATGTATCTTTGCATATTGATAGTATATGATGACTGTGATTGTTGTATTTTGGAGGAAGGGACCGGGTTGAACCGGAGGCGTAAGTAGGAGAGATTATACGGTAATGTATAGGAGGAAGAGACCGGGTTGAACCGGTGGCGGTGGAAGGAGGGAATTATTGCGTTGAATGACGTATAGGAGGAAGGAACCGGGTTGAACCGGAGGAGACCGAAGGGGGAGCCCAGTGTTAGGGTTAATAAGTATGTTGATGTGGCTAAGATAGAAATTCTATGTTGAAATCATATATAAATCCTTAAATATTAAATTTGGAATAATTCCTTACTAGGCAAATTTCAGTAATATTAGTCGACTAAGTCCCTGGGATAAGTCGACTATAGATGTGATATATGGGCAGACAAGCTGTTGGAAAACATTGTTAGTCGACTACAGACAGACTGTAGTCGACTATCCCCATTTGCAGAGAACAAACAGAGAGTTAACAACCTATTTTAGACATAGATTAGTCGACTACAGTTGGCTTATAAGTCGACTAATACCTAGTGTAGTCGACTACACCAGAAAGGGTAGTCGACTATAATTGATTATAGGTGACAAACAGAGAGCAACATACCCTTTTGACCTACACCTAGTCAACTATAGGGGACCTGAAAGTCGACTAGTATATAGAGTAGTTGACTACACCAGAAAGGATAGTCGATTACATAAGTCCCTGGCAGCCAACAGAGAAGCAGATACTTTTGGATTGAATTCAATCGACTATAGCTATAATATTAGTCGACTTATAAGTAGTATTAGTCGACTATAGGATGACCTAGTCGACTAATAAGCCTTGTTACTGTGTTCTGGTTAGGTTCTCGGCTAATAACAAATTTTATAAAAAAATGGTATAAAGACATACTTGTCAACCTGATAATTTAGCCATGTAGACCTACTTAATAGGCATGTTTGAATATTGTTTTACTCACTGAGCTGTCAAGCTCACTCTATTTCTAATTCCACCTCCAGGTTTGGACAAGGGCAAAGGACCCGCTTAAAGGCAATATGCGGGACAAGCGCCATCGGAGTCATTGCATTAAAGTTTGCTTTTGATATGTATATGGCTGTATATAACCATGCGTACTCTTAGTTGGATGTTGTCATTAACTTGTAAACTTTAAAGTGCCTGGTGTTAGACTCTAACTTTGTTATATATACTTTGGTACAGTAATATAATTAGATTGCGTTTTCTGATGGGTTATCGGACCATATGTGTTGGCATGGTAAGTCATGTTTAGATCATACATGTTATCCTAGTGGAGCTTGATGTATAGTATAGAACATTCTGATGTTGGTAATGGAAGTATTATATCTTGATGGGTCCCACGCTTGGATTATATGAGATAATTGTGATCAAACGGAAAAATTTTAATTGGGACCGTTATAGTTGGTATCAGAGCAAAGGTTTATAAGTATAAGGAGTAAGAGATGATGAAGTTGTTAGGTTTATACATACAGACATGTGATCATAATTAGGTAGTGAGTTTTATGTGACGAAATAACTATAAGTTAAGCGGTAATTAAGTATTTTCCTCGCATTAGAATCAGGGTGCCCGCACATCCTGATTCAGGTGAGTTGACTAAGGGTGCGGGCTCGCAGTAACAACTTCTAGTGGGATGGGACACTGGGACGAGGAAATGCATTTAATTACCTATTGAATCTAAGTTATTCTAAAAACATGAGACTTACAGGTAGACTAAGGATAAGTATAATTACAAGTGTGTCTATATATGTTGCTTCTTTCCGATTATAGCCGTATGTTAAGACTATTTCATGGGCTTGAGATTGATACGACTTTTTGTTTACATGTAGATGGGGGACTCCGACATATATTGGCTAGTCTCTAGCTCAGATAGCTCGAGTGAGAGCTGGATGGCGGATTCCATGTATTGGGGATATGAGTCGGACGACACTGATCCAGAGGATATATTTACAACCCCAGACCACGTAGATTATGAGGAAGTTGAGTCTCAGGCATCTAATGAGCCTGAACCAACAATTGATGATACAGAGAGCTTGGTTGGGGATTCGCTTGAGGTAGCAGAGATAGAGCCCTCTAGTACAATAAAAGAGGATGCCCGAAGGGGATTCACATATGGAGGTGTCTTTTGGGATGAAACGTGGGAAGATGACATGAACCTCTATGATGATCTGGACGACTGGTGCTGTGCAGGAGACGAATTACCGGGAGAAGACCCCGAGGAAGATATGGATAGTAGCGAAGATAGTAGCAGCACCAGCGGAGATCCGAGTGGGGATACTCTACCCTATGAAGGGTGAACCTTTGAGCCGACACTTTTGATGTATATATATGTATAGGCCTAGTATGTTAGATGATGGATATCCTTAGAGCTTGTTGTTTATGCCCTGGCACATCTCAAATGTATGCACATAGGTTAGTCCGGATATCCAAAAGGTAGACATGTCAGTATAACATCTTTGTATCCATGATGGGATGTATATATATATATATATATATATATATATATATATATATATATATATATATATATATATATATATATATATATATATATATATATATATATATATATATATATATATATATATATATATAGCAAGTTGCTTGTTTGCAAAAGTGATGTTGAATATGGTATTAACATGATTGCATGAGACTAAAATTTTATTCTAATTTATTTTTAATTGTGAAGTATGTTGATTAGACGCTCTTTTCTTATAGGAAGGACGCATGGATCTAAACCAGCTACCACCTAATGAGTCCCTGTCGCTCGATACGTCACAGTACAGTGTGATGGGGAGCGCACACCCCGTGGACAATAATGAAGACTCTGAAGTTCGGATAGGAGGAAATGAGGGAACTCCAGGGGTGATGCCGGAGTGGCTCGCACAATTAATGACCAGAGCGAGTAATAACAATTCCCACCAAGCACTGGAGCAGTTTCAGAAGATGAAACCGCCCGTATTTGAAGGGAGGCGGACCCCTTACAAGCCGAAGCATGGCTTCTTCAGATAGAGAAGATCCTAGACGTTATGAACTGCACCGATGAACAAAGGGTATCTTTCTCTTCTTTATGTTCCAAAAGGAAGCAGAACATTGGTGGAGGGCGGTGAAGCATAGTATGAGAAATACAAGGGAATCAATCACTGAGAATTCTTAGTGAACAAATTCACTAAAAAATACATCCCGGAGACGGCCAGAGATAAGATGGCGTCAGAATTCTTGGAATTACGTCAAGGCTCGATGAATGTGTCTCAGTATGATCAGAAGTTCACTCAATTATCCAGGTATGCTGATGCCTTGGTAAAGAGTGAAGCAGAAAGGACGAAGTGGTTCGTGAAGGGCCTAAGATCAGAGATTCGAGGCCGATTGATTCCGTTACAACTGAAGAATTACCTCCAAGCTGTGGAGAGAGCCTTGGAGGTAGAGATGGACATGCAAGAAGGTCAGGAAGACTGGGGTAGAGGAAATTCCCAACCCTAAGCGCCCCCGATATCAAGGACCCTCAATGATGATGGCATCAGGATCCACCAGTGGCAAGGGGTTTGGGTCTAATACCACTTTTCTAAGGGAAGGAGGGGCCAGAGGCAGAAGAACATGGTTGAGAAACAGAGACACTCCCTCGAAAAACACAAGCTACCTCGGTATCACACCCCAGAATCTCGGAGGCTCCTTGGTGTCAGAGGTGCAGAGTAAACCATTTTGAAAACTGCCTCCTAGATAGAGCTTGTTTTAATTGTGGAGGGGTGGGACATTTAAAGAAAAATTGTCCGACAAGGCGCGGAAGCCAAGGGCAGAGTAGAGGAAGTGGGAGGCCGACAATGAGGATAAATCCTCCCAGGGGACAAGCCAGTAACTTCATGCAGCCCAGTAATGCTCCACGTCCTGCTGCAACTCAGTCATCGGTTCAGCAACCGCGGGTGCAAGGAAGAACTTTTGCATTAACCCACCGGGATGCAATGGCCTCAAATGCAGTAGTGGAAGGTATGATCTCCATATCAGGACATATTGCCCATGCATTGTTTGATCCTGGAGCTACTCATTCATTCGTATCTAGTGCTTTTGCTTATAAACTAAATCAAGTATCAAAACCCCTAGGATTTCAGTTGGTTGTGTCCACACCCATAGGGGAAAATTTGATAGCTAGCACTAGATATGTGAATTGTGAAGTGATAATTGGAGAAATGAAAACATCTATTGATTTGATTAAGGTAGGCGAGATGGAGTTCGATGCCATACTAGGAATGGACTGGTTGTCCGCCTGTAGTGCTCACGTGGATTGTAATAAGAAGAGGATTATCTTTAAAATGGAGGGGGCTACGGAGTTTATATTTGAAGGAGTAAAAGTTAGTCATGATATACCTCTCATATCAGCCATCAAAGCCACCAAGTTAATGAAACAAGGGTGTCAAGGATTCCTGACTTCAGTTTTGGATATCACTAGAACTGATATAAAAATCGAGACTATTCCAGTTGTAAATGAGTTCCCTGATGTGTTCCCGGAAGATTTACCAGGCTTGCCCCCAGATCGGGAGGTAGAATTTACAATAGATGTAATACCCGGTACTGCCCCAATTTCTAAGGCACCATATCGTATGGCCCCTGCAGAAATGAAAGAACTTAAGACTCAATTGCAGGACTTATTAGACAAAGGTTTCATTCGGTCAAGTGTATCTCTCTGGGGAGCACCAGTACTATTTGTAAAGAAGAAGGATGAGAGTATGAGGCTATGTGTTGACTACCGGGAATTGAATAAGGCAACTATCAAAAATAGGTACCCTCTTCCTCGAATTGATGACCTATTTGATCAACTATAAGGGTCTTGTGTATTTTCTAAGATAGACCTTAGATCGTGGTATCATCAGCTGAAGGTCAAACCTGAAGATGTGTCCAAATCGGCTTTCCGGACAAGATATGGACACTTTAAATTTCTGGTCATGCCTTATGGACTCACTAATGCCCCGGCAGCATTTATGGATTTAATGAATCGGATGTTTCAACCATATCTAGACCAGTTTGTAGTGGTATTCATTAATGATATTTTGGTCTATTCAAAGAATAAAGAAGATCACGAGAAACATCTTAAAATTGTCCTTCAAATCTTGAGAGAAAAGCAACTCTATGCAAAATTGAAGAAATGCGAATTTTGGCTAGAGCAAGTAGGGTTTCTTGGCCATATTATATCCAAAGAAGGAATATCAGTAGACCCGATAAAAATTGAAGCAATCAGAGACTGGCCTAGACCCACTAATGTTACTGAAGTTCGAAGTTTCTTGAGATTAGCTGGGTACTACAGAAGATTTGTGGAAGGATTTTCTCTAATTGTGACACCAATGACCCAACTAACTAAAAAGAATAAGAAGTTTGCATGGGGGAAGAACATGATAGGAGCTTTCTGGAGGTTAAAACTAAGCTGACATATGCTCATGTTTTAATTGTACCTTCGGGGACTGAAGAATTTGCCATTTATAGTGATGCATCAAAACTGGGATTGGGATGTGTGTTGATGCAACATGGAAAAGTTATTGCCTATGCATCCCGACAATTGAAGATCCATGAAAGAAATTATCCCACTCATGATTTGGAATTAGCCGCTGTGATTTTTGCTTTAAAGATCTGGCGACATTACTTGTATGGAGTGTCTTGTGAAGTTTTTACTGATCATAAGAGTTTAAAATACATCTTCACACAAAAAGAACTGAATATGAGGTAGAGGAGATGGTTAGAACTAATGAAGGACTATGATATTACTATCCAATACCACCCTGGAAAGGCCAATGTGGTGGCTGATGTCATGAGCCGGAAATCAGGAGGAACCATGGCCACTTTGATAACTCGTCAAGCAAGAATATTAAGAGATCTAGAAGAAATGCAAATAGAAGTGCGAGTCATTGATCCTTCTAATTTTAAGTATCAACTGAATCAGGTAAGTATTCAATTTGACCTATACGACAAAATCAAAGAGGCCCAACAAGGAGATACTCAAATAAAGAAGATTATGAAGAAAGTACAAGAAGGAGAACTCAAGGAGTTTCAAATAGAAGATGATGTACTGCGATTCAAACGCAGATTGTGTGTGCCAGATGTAGCAGAGAACAAAGAAGAAATAATGAAGGAGGCTCATAGTACACCGTATACAGCTCATCCCGGGAGCACAAAAATGTATCAAGATCTGCGTCATAATTTCTGGTGGGATGGAATGAAAGTAGACATTTTCAACTTTGTCCACAAGTGTTTAGTCTGCCAGCAAGTGAAGGCTGAACATAATAAGCCCCCAGGTTTGTTGGTGCCTTTATCTATTCCTGAATGGAAGTGGTGTCAAATTGCTATGGACTTTGTCACTGGACTTCCTCGGACGTCCCAAGGGCTAGATATAGTCTGGGTAGTGGTAGACAGACTTACTAAATCTGCCCACTTTCTGCCTATCCGGATCAATTATTCAATGGAAAGACTGACTCAAGTATATATCCGAGAAATAGTTAAATTGCATGGAGTACCTGAGTCCATTGTGTCAGATCGGGATCCTAAATTTCAATCTAGATTTTGGAAAAAGTTTGTCCAAGGCTATGAGCACTAAATTGCAACTTAGTACAACAGCCCACCCCCAAACAGATGGACAGTCAGAAAGGACCATTCAAATATTGGAAGATATGCTGAGAACTTGTGTATTAGATTTTGGGGGAAGTTGGGATAACTATTTACCCTTAGTGGAGTTTGCTTATAATAATAGTTATCAGTCCACTATTGGTATGCCTCCATTTGAAGTATTGTATGGGAGAAAATGTAGATCACCAATCTGTTGGGAGGAAGTTGGGGATAGAAGACTGTTCGGCCCGATGTGATTCAAGAAGCTACTGAGAAGATCAAGTTGATCAAGGAAAGGATGAAAGCAGCACAGAGCAGGCAGAAAGCTTATGCAGACAATCGCCGCAGACTACTGGAGTTTGAGGTGGGGGATAGTGTTTTTCTGAAGGTATCTCCAATGAAGGGAGTAAGACACACCGGCGGTAAAAAACAAATTAGCTCCTAGATATGTGGGTCCATTCGAAATACTGGATAGGATTGGACCGGTTGCTTATCGTTTGGCCTTACCTCCAGCCTTGGAGAGGATGCACAATGTATTTCATGTTTCTCAGCTGAGGAAGTATGTGCCTGATACTAATCACGTAATCTCCCATGAACCTCTACAAATACTAGAAGACATGTCTTACACGGAAGAACCAGTACAAATTCTTGATCGCAAGAAGAAGCAATTGAGAAGCAAAAATATTTCCTTGGTCAAGATCTTATGGAGAAATCAAAACATAGAAGAAGCTACTTGGGAACTGGAAGAGGAGATACGGAAGGCCTATCCACATTTGTTCCAAGGTACGTTAAGTTTCGAGGACGAAACTTCCATAAGGAGGGTAGAATGTAACACTAGTCTTAATTAAGCATCCTTTTTCCTAAAATATTGATACTTTAAGGGGTGATGGGAAATAGTATTCATGCTAGATACCTTACTTATTACATGTTTATTAGTGTGAAGGTACATAAGTAGGTATGTATGAGAATGAATATATAAGTATGTATATACCCATGTATGTAGGTATAGGAATGTATACACCACATGTTGTTGACTTTGCCACCATCTCTCTCACCATACTTGGGGTACATGTACCTCATGGAAAGGGGGGGAGGCATAGAGCTTTGTTATAGGGCATGGTATAGGGTAGAGTGATGGGTTAGAGAGGGACACTTGTCACATTTGTGTGGTAGGAATGGGGCTATAAATAGGGGGGATGAAGAGAGTTATCTCATTTGATAAAAACCTCTCTCTCTCTTCATCCAAATCCCCAAAACTCTCTCCCTCTCTTCCTTTTTTTTCTGCAGCCAAAAACAGCAACAAAAACAGTCCAAAAACAGCCCAAAAACCAGCAGCAACAGCACATTCTCTTCACAAAAAAAAACCCTATTTTCCCCTCTCAATTCCCCACAAACTTTCCTTCAGTCCATATACAAGAAAAAGGTTCCTTTCCCTGTCTTAATTCCTCCAAGAAACTAATAGAAAGAGTCAAAGGGTGATCTAGAACTAGAAGTTGGGGGGAGAAGTGTCGTTGGTTGAACGGTAAGAAAAACACTTCTAGAACTCTACCCTCTTGTATTATTTTCGTTAACTATGAACTAATATTGGTGTTGTTATGACTTGTAGACTCCGTTGTAGCGGGATATCAAGCTTGAGAAAGAACTTACCACTTCAAAGGGTGAGTATAACATATGAATCCTATTGACATGATAAGTAAAATAAAGTTTGGAAAATGGAAGAAATCGTAAGGGATAAATAGACATAAAAGTGAAGGATAACTTCATGAGTATAAATTATAGATGTCTTTGTGTATTCATAGTCTTATGGCAATCTCGTAAGAGTTAAGCTCATGGGTGTTTAATACGGTAGTCTACTACATGTTTCTAGAAAAAGAGTTCTATAGATAAATATGACACTTGATACCATGCATATACTTTTGGTCATGCATATTTTATAATGATGAGATGTTGGCTACCTCTTAAAGACTCGCATATTTATGATTTCACTAGTACCTACTCATTCATGTTAATGAATCCCATGATATTGTCATGTGTTAAAGTAAAGACTACGAAGCTTGCATGTTATCGTTATTTTATGTATCTTTGCATATTGATAGTATATGATGACTGTGATTGTTGTATTTTGGAGGAAGGGACCGGGTTGAACCGGAGGCGTAAGTAGGGGAGATTATACGGTAATGTATAGGAGGAAGGGACCGGGTTGAACCGGTGGCGGTGGAAGGAGGGAATTATTGCGTTGAATGACGTATAGGAGGAAGGGACCAGGTTGAACCGGAGGAGACCGAAGGGGGAGCCCAGTGTTAGGGTTAATAAGTATGTTGATGTGGCTAAGATAGAAATTCTGTGTTGAAATCATATATAAATCCTTAAATATTAAATCTGGAATAATTCCTTACTAGGCAAATTTCAGTAATATTAGTCGATTAAGTCCCTGGGATGTTGGCCCAAAGGGTTACACTCTCCATTTGTTTAGAGTTTTGATGATAACAAAACAAATAAGTGCTATTTGGTACTAATTAGTTTGTTTAGATGAGTTTCAGGTTAAGTACCATATTTGGAGGCCATTGCTTAGCTATTGCAAGAATTTCTAGGTTCATGAAGCAAAGAAGGCTTTTTGCACATCAAGGAAGGAACATAGAAGAGAAGGCTCTAGCAAGGCATCACATGGCTCAAGACTTCAAGATTGCTCAAGATAATTTGTTAGATTTGTTTTTAGTTTAGAATTTTGTTAAAGAATAGTGAATAGGTTTGAAGCTCTTTCACACACGTTTTTGCGTACATCTTGTTTTCCTAACATAAATAGTTTGTATACAATCTTCAACCTACAAACTTATTTTGATATACATAATCATGTGTTTTAAGTTTTGTGTTTTATCAAAACTTATTTGGTATTGGAATTTATGACAAAAACTTTGATATACATATGTTTCATGAATATAGGATTATGCTTCAAAATGTTTCAATATCATGTTTTTGTATTTGGAAGAAGTTTTGGACAAAACGTATTTCTAGTCCAAATCCAAGTTTTAGAAAATACAGTCTTTAGTTTTTGGTAAAAATGATAAGAGTCAAAAATAGTTCATATTGATTGATATTTGAGCTAAACTTTTTACCACATGTTATATATCAATGCAAAATGATAAAACTATTTTTGGTGATTTTTATAAGTGTTAAAAGATTTTTCATAATATTTTTAAAATTGTTTTTCTGTCCATTCCAGACTTCATGCAGTCGACTAGTTTTCTGACTAGTCGACTTGACTAGAAGTCGGTCGACCGGGTCGGTTGACCGACGTGCACAAATCTGTGCACGTTTGGAAGTCTTTGGACGGTCGACCGTCCCGGTCGACCGGTCTGAGAGCAGAGCTCTCTGTTTGTTTCGGTCGACCGGGCCGGTCGACCGTAGCCTGCAACGGCTATATTCCTTTGTACTAGCGGTCGACCGGGCCGGTCGACCGGACTAGCCGTTTGAACAGTAACGGCTAGTTTTCTGAGCAGATTTATTTTTGTCCTTTTGTCACTTAAGTGTGTTTAAATGACATGTTTGGTTTTAATACATTCTGATTAGCCTTAAAAATGTTTTATCTTTAAACCCTAGCCCTCTCCTATAAATAGGGGTGTTTAGGGAGAGTTTGGTTACAAGAATAATTCTCAAAAAATTTCCAAAAGTTTAAGGCTTTCAAAAGACTTGGTTTCTTGGTTTTGTGCTGAAATTCTCTCTAAATTTCTGAAGTGTTTTCAAGAGTTCTCTGATTTCATTTTCTTTTCTCCTTACACACAAGAGCTTCATTCCTACTCATTAATTCTCTAAGGACCTTTGTAAGGGAAGAGAATTTTGCAAGAGAGAGTTTGTGGTCTTTTGACTACTCAGAGATTGCTTGTACTTGAGATTGTGGAGTTGGGTACTCCGGTGTATTTGTGACATCTTTGTGATAGTGGAAGTGGTTGGAATCCTTCTGGGGAAGGCAGGGAAGTAGAGCTGGGTGCTCGAACCTCGATAACAAATCTTGGTGTTTGCGTTTGATTTACTTTTCCTTGTTCTTGCTCTACTTTCATTGCTATTACTACTTGCTCTTGATTGTCATTGCTATACTTACTTGCTTTGTGAGATTGTCGCTCCATAATTTTTAATTTGTGCATTGATTAGCATAATCACCTATTCACCCCCCTCTAGGTGATTTTCATGGATAAGTCGACTATAGATGTGATATATGGGCAGACAAGCTGCTGGAAAACATTGTTAGTCGACTACAGACAGACTGTAGTCGACTATCCCCATTTGCAGAGAACAAACAGAGAGTTAACAACTTGTTTTAGACATAGATTAGTCGACTACAGTTGGCTTATAAGTCGACTAATACCTAGCGTAGTCGACTACACCAGAAAGGGTAGTCGACTATAATTGATTATAGGTGACAAACAGAGAGCAACATACCCTTTTGACCTACACCTAGTCGACTATAGGGGACCTGAAAGTCGACTAGTATATAGAGTAGTCGACTACATCAGAAAGGGTAGTCGACTACATAAGTCCCTGGCAGCCAACAGAGAAGCAGATACTTTTGGATTGAATTCAGTCGACTATAGCTATAATATTAGTCGACTTATAAGTAGTATTAGTCGACTATAAGATGACCTAGTCGACTAATAAGCCTTGTTACTGTGTTCTGGTTAGGTTCTCGGCTAATAACAAATTTTATAAAAAAATGGTATAAAGACACACTTGTCAACCTGATAATTTAGCCATGTAGACCTACTTAATAGGCATGCTTGAATATTGTTTTACTCACTGAGCTGTCAAGCTCACTCTATTTCTAATTCCACCTCCAGGTTTGGACAAGGGCAAAGGACCCGCTTAAAGGCAATATGCGGGACAAGCGCCATCGGAGTCATTGCATTAAAGTTTGCTTTTGATATGTATATGGCTGTATATAACCATGCGTACTCTTAGTTGGATGTTGTCATTAACTTGTAAACTTTAAAGTGCCTGGTGTTAGACTCTAACTTTGTTATATATACTTTGGTACAGTAATATAATTAGATTGCGTTTTCTGATGGGTTATCGGACCATATGTGTTGGCATGGTAAGTCATGTTTAGATCATACATGTTATCCTAGTGGAGCTTGATGTATAGTATAGAACATTCTGATGTTGGTAATGGAAATATTATATCTTAATGGGTCCCACGCTTGGATTATATGAGATAATTGTGATCAAACGGAAAAATTTTAACTGGGACCGTTACAACCGTAGTAGGAGAACGGTCGACCGATTGGCATGTATGAGTCTCGGTTAGACTCAATCGACCGACGGTCGGACGAGTGGATGGGTCAGTCGATTGCCTGGCCGGCCGACAGGAGACTCTGCACGAATTTGATTCTCCTTTCAGGATTCTGACTTCGTTTCTGAATTGAAGTCAAATCCAATTGGGTTTCCTAAAAATCTTAGATCTCTCTGGCTATAAATAAAAAAGTAGAACCCTCTTGAATTGTATGCAAGAAAAAAATTTGTACGTGATTGCTGAATCAATAAATCTTTCTCTCTTGCCCCAAAGACGTAGGAAAATTGTCGAACCTCATTAAATCTTGTGTTTGACTTTCTCTCTTATTTATTCTGTTCTTATTTTTAGGACTTTTCTACTGCATCTATTATGTTTCTCATTGGTTGTTGCCAAGGCGCATAACAAGTGGTATCAGAGCATCCTAAGTTTTTCGGATCATGTGTCAATTCCAAGAGTATTGGTGGCTGTTTAGCGGAGATTATGTGTCGATCTCGGAGCAGCGTTGGGACTGTTTGTGCGATCGTGTCTCAATCTCAAAACAGCATTTGGATTGCTCAAGGAATCAAATTCGGTGGAATAGATCATTTCGAAAACTCTCCTAGGGTTTAATTTGAGGTAAAGATTCTATCTTTATCTAGTTTTTTGATCTAACTTCATTTATTTTCTGCATTGCTTTGAGGAATCTATTGAGAAGATGGCTGGATATAGTACATCTACAATGAAATTCATGAACCCACATTCATTGAAAATTGATGTAGTGAAGTTTGATGACAAGAACAACTTTGATATGTGGAGATGTGAGGTGGTGGATGCGTTGGCGACATCAAACCTTGAAGACACTTTACGGTTGGAGAAAAAACTGCGATTCTACTTCTAAAGAAGATTGGGACAAGATGAATAGAACGGTGTGTAATTTGATAAGGTCTTGTTTGACACAAGACATCAAGTATCATGTGTTTTATGAAACATCTACAAGGGGGTTATGAGAGATCCTGTAGATGTAATATCTGACGAAAAGCATCGAGTCACATTTACAGCTGAAGATGAGGCTTTGTCGCTTCCAGATGAAGAGAGGACTCTTCATTAATGAACGCATGAACAATTACACCAAGCTTCTTACAGACTTGATTAATGTGGATATCAAGATCGATGAAGAGGATAAGGCGATGATTCTTCTGAATTCTCTTCCTGACAAAGAGTATGAGATCTTTACTTTAACCTTGATCAATGGTAGACAAACACTTAACTACAGTGACGTGTTGGCTGCTCTTATAAATTATAAAGTAAAGAGGCAGGATAAAATGTTTTCTTCTAAGAGTACAACCTCAAAATTTATTTAATGATTCTCATATTCTAAATTGCCCATGGACATAGATAGGCCTACAACCTCTACTGAAAATTTGGAGTGTATTTGAGATTTAAGCTGTAAGTAGTTTTCGAAAAACTGATAATTACTCTAAGTTTAAAGTTGAATTGGATTATGGTTTCATTAATATCTAGAATATTAGAACCTATTTGTTTCAAAGAAAATGAGGTGGAAAGTGCTTATTTTCTCTGAATTTATGGGTGTTGTGTGTGTGCTAACCTTGGCAACAACTCAATTGAGAAACCTCAATCAACTGAGAGAGATGAATCAGAAAAGTAACCAAAAGTGTAACGGTCCCAGTAATTTCTTATAATATTGAACCAATCCAATAATATTTCTCCAAAATTTCGGCAGCACCTCCCCTAAAATATAGACCATACCATACTACACCACAACAGATAACGTCCACAATGGACACCACACTTCCAAATAAAACATTTCGGCACAATTTGCCTACTTAACAACATAATTAAATAACATCTCCTTACATAATTTTGCATTCATCTATCAAACACCCAAAAGAGTTACAATGTCCTTTCCCACAATACATCATACTTACCATAGCATTTTCCAAGTCTTTCCATACATGAAATTAAGGTTACCTGCCAAGTTTATATTTAAATAGCCACACATAGAGTTATACTACATTCCCAACACCCAAAATCCCCTTTAATACATCAAGTTCCCACATATAGATACAATAAGCAATTACAAAAGTAAACAAAATATGAAGTAGATAGTAATCACAAGTATAACATGAGAGGGTCGATCACTTCATATCCAAAAGATTTTTGAACCTACATTGGCTTCTTACCCTTGTCCAAACCTGAAATTTTCAACATGAAAAAAAAAACATGAGCTTGAAAGCTCAGTGAGTAAACCATCTAAAATCTACTAATCTAATTCCATATGTCAATTGGGTTTAAGTTGAATTGGTTGTCACGGTGCTATTACATACCCTATTTTTAAGTTAGATGTCTCAACTACCATGAAAAATTTAATAAAGTTTATCACTATCACATTTTAGCAAATGATAGGAATAAATATAGTGGTCACCGTCTTCCCCCTTCTGCCGGCTCCCGCTCGGCCCCTTCCTCCAAATAATATATATATTATATACATACACATAATATGATTTTCACCGTCTTCCCCCTACTACCGGTTCGCGCTCGGCCCCTTCCTCCAAATAATATATATACATACACAAGTACTAAAAATAAGGTTATCACCGTCTTCCCCCTCCTACGGTTCTCGCTCGGCCCCTTCCTCCAATAATATATATATATAAACAAAAATGCAAATTTCACCGTCTTCCCCCTCCTGCCGGTTCTTACTCGGCCCCTTCCTCCAAATAATAAAAACAATATATATAACTCACTCATTTTAACATACAATTTCACATAAACATTGCATATACTATGAAAAGTAGGCAAGCCATACGCTTGTAGGAGTTAACATTTATATAAATATATAAACTTCCTAATGTACCTATTTTATTCTTTTATAACGAAAGTGTCACACCACACCAAAGATTTACATATTGTGAACATCCGTATTATTAACCTATTCCCCTTTATGATTCCATGCTACCATACCTCGTCCGACATTGCGTACTAATAGTCTCTAAGCTAAAATAACGGTATAAACATGTACATAACTCATAAGGCTTCGTGCCGTTCACCATCATATGCAAACCAAACCATTTCCCGTGTTACTTTAACTTACTTAGCCAATATGAAAATTTCCTAGTTCTTCAATATGCTAATAAAACATCAATTTAGGTAATACACATATTATGAAAGAATAACTCTTAAACTATACATAATATGATTTCCCTCTCTTTTCCGATAATCTCACAACATAGAGTCTTTTTCTCTTTCTTTTCCTTTAATTCCCAACATGAAACCTTTTTATTCTTTTCATTATAGCTCTCAATTTACATACAAATTTAATTCCAATTTTTATCTATCAAATCCTTAATTTATTCAAAATTATGAACTTCAAATTTTAAACTGGATAAAACTTTTAGTCTACTCACCTTGCTTGACGAGTACCTATGCGAAGAACTCCGTCTATTTCGCCGCCGAATCAAGCCCTAAACCAAAATAATTTTCTAATAAATCAATGGTTCAAAACATATTTTAATTACGAAAATTTTTCTTTTAGAATCTTACCTCTAATTAGGTGTGTTACCCTAATTTTTGCTCGGAGGAATTCTGAATCCGAACCAATTCGCGGATTCCCCGGAACCCACCTCGAAACCACCCTTCTCCTCCTCCCCAGCGCCGCCCGCGCTTCCCAGCGCCGCCCGCGCGTCCTCCGGGGTCGCCGCGCGCCGCCGCGCACCCTCCAGCGCCGCCCGCGCGTCGCCGCGCGCCGCGAGGCCGCCCTGGCCGCCGCGCGCGCCTCCAGCGCCGACTGCGAGGCCGCCCCGGGCTGCCGCCTCCCTTGCTGGCGTCGAGAAGGGAGTGAGAGAGAGAGCGAGAGAGAGAGAAAGAGAGAGAGAGATCAAAGGAGAGAGAGGAGTTTGAGGGTTTCGTTTCCAGCCAAGAAAAGAAGAGGAAAAAGAAGTAGAATTTGGGGAAAAAGGGTTTGGTTATTTAAAGAAATAATTTATTTCCAATTTAATTTAGGGATTTATATCTTTACTAATATGCTACAATTGTGACACCTCATCCCACTAATTCCAAGGCCTCCTATAAAGCCTCCACCTCATTTCCCTCTTTTGCTCACAATTTGCCAACACACCACTAAGATTTAATTATTATTTTGGAAAATTATGTATAATGTATTTAGGTATTTATTTTATGATTAGGTGGTTGTATTTACAAGTATTATACCTTTATTAAGTATGTACCAAATACATAGCAGTAAAATGTGAAAATGAAAGTACTTAAATGTATATAAATATATATATATATATATATATATATATATATATATATATATATATATATATATATATATAATTCTAGTTATTTTCTAAAAGTTTTTGGATTAAACTTAAACATGATTGTTACACGGTTAAATGAAAATCGCTTAAGCTATAAACCGGATTTATTTAAGTCGGGTGTTACAAAAAGAAGAAGAATAAATAACAAGAGAGAAAGTAACACAATATTTAATGAGGTTCGACAATTTGCCTACGTCCTCAGGGTAAGGAGGAAAGAGATTTATTGATTCAACAATTAAGTATAAGTTTTTCCTTGCATATAATTCATGAGGGATCTACCCCTTCATTTATAGTCAGAGAGTCTCATAGTTTTAGGAACCATAATTGGATTCGACTTCAATTCAGAAACGAAGTTTGAATTCAAACAGGAGAAGCAGCCGTCTGTCGCCGATCGGGCCCTTCGGCCGACCAATCGGTCGACCGAACCCAACAGAGAGTTGGACATGCCAGTCGATCGATCGTGCTGGTCGACCATTCTCCTTGCTGCAGTCGACCGAGCTGTGCCCATGCACGTTGTGCACGCCGGTTGACCGGACGGTCGGCTGGCCATTATTCTGGCCTGCAATTCGCTGCATTCTCGCTCCTTTTGGACTCTGATCTCTGCATTATTTCTTCTAATGAGTTTAACATCCTCTATCATAGCTTTTTATCTCCTCTTTTCCTACAATCTCTACCTCGGTGATGATTTCTCAAATCTGAGCCGAACTCATCACAGTACCTATCGAGTCGAAAGTGGCTGCACCTGTGTAGCTGCCTACATACCTTTCCCAAGGGATCAAGCCATCAGTAGTTCATCCAAATGAGCTTCACCGAGCTCAAGCAAATAGAAGGATATGGAGAAACTCTTTACAATGTATAAATTTCACTCTCGAACCCACTTGGTAAGTATATCAGCAGGATTCTTCTTTGTGTGAATCTTTAGTAACTCAATATCACCTTCATCAAGAATCTCCCGAGCAAAGTGGAACATGCGTCAATGTGCTTCGTTCTTACATGATTCACTTGGTTCTTTGCCAAATAAATAGCATTCATGCTATCACAGTTGATCTTCAATAGATCCTGATCAATCTCCAAGTCATCGAGCAACCCTTGAAACCATATTGCCTCCTTCATAACCTCCATCATGGCCATGTACTCAGCATCTGTAGTAGAAATGCAACGATAGACTATAAAATAGAGCACCAACTCACCAGTCTCTGGGACAATGTAAACACATACCCCGTTGTAAATCGGCGTTTGTCGAGGACTCCTGCATAGTCAGAGTCACAATATCCTATACACTCATGCTAAACCGTGGAATCTTCTCGAATATCAAACCAACGTCTATTGTACCTTAATGTGCCGCAGAACCTACTTTACTGACTCCCAATGACCCCTACTAGGATCATGCACGTATCTGCTGATCATCGAGACAACATGTGACAAATCTGGCCTTATACACATCATTGCATACATTAAACTACTAACTGCCCTAGAATATGGCACGCAAGTCATATACTCACGTTCTTCAATAGTAGTAGAAGACATGATTGCTTTTAACTTGAAATGAGAAGCCAATGATGTACTTACAGATTTCGTATCACCGTCGATGTTGAACCTCTGAAGTATCTTCTGCAAATATCCCTTCTGTGTCAGGCTAACCTTACCATTCCTCCAGTCTCGCTCAATTGCCATGCCTAGCACCTTCTTTACTTCACTAAGATCCTTCATCTCGAACTCGGAAGATAAGTCTTTTTTCAATTTATCAATTGCGGATCTGCTCTTAAAAGCGATGAGCATATCATTTACATACAACAGTACATAGATGTACTCTGCTCCAGGTAGCTTATTATAATACACACATGGGTCATAATAGCTACATGTGTACTTTTTATCTCTTATGAAGCTGTCGAAATGCTTGTATCATTGCCAAGGAGATTACTTCAATCCTTACAGCGATTTCTTCAGCTTGCATAATATATTTTCCTTTCCTGCAGTTTTGAACCTCATTGGCTGAGACATATAGATCCCTTATCAAGATCACCATGGAGAAAAACAGTCTTCACATCGAGCTGGTCAAGATCCAGCTCATACTGTGCTACCAGCGCTAATGAAATCTGAATCGACGATTGCTTTACAACAAGTGAGAATACTTCATTGTAATCAATGCCTTCTCGTTGTGCGTAGCCTTTAGCTACCAACCTGGATTTATAGCGTATTGTACCACCTATGAGAGATCTATATTTCTTTGCATATACCCACTTACAACTAATTGTCTTCTTTTC
Organism: Agave tequilana; assembly: GCA_038442645.1. NCBI lineage: Eukaryota > Viridiplantae > Streptophyta > Magnoliopsida > Asparagales > Asparagaceae > Agave > Agave tequilana. The sequence goes on along the minus strand of JAVJIF010017715.1, from coordinate 10,099 downwards.
TTTGAGCAACTCTATCAGTCCCCAAGTGTCATTCTTGTATAGAGAACTTATCTCTTCTTCCATGGCATTCTTCCACATCTTGGACTCTGAATTGATTTTAGCTTTCCTATATGTACATGAGATCGCCTCTTCAATGACTGGGAGAGCGTAGGCCACAGTCATATCTGTAGTGAGTCAATTAAGCTTACGTGAATTTCTTCTAGTTCTTCTAACTGCAACGAATTTATGGACATCATCCATAGCCTATCCTTGATCCTCATCATCATCATCATTCTGCTCGGCTACATGATCACTACCCTGTGTCATCATGGGTATGATCTCCAAAGATACTGACCTTTTTAGAGACGGTGAAGTAACATCACTCTTCACCTATTGCGATACCCCTTTGGTCTTCTCAACCTCCACCTGCAGAGAGATTGTAGGCTTCAATATTGAAGCTTCATCGAACGTAAAATCTCCGCTGAGGACAAATTTCTTGTCCTTAGGATCCCAAATCTTGTAGCCTTTTATTCCTCTCTTGAATCCTACAAACACTCTTTTCTTTGCTCTTGGGTCTAACTTGTCTTCCTTAACTGGTAGTAGGCTGGACATCCAAATACCCTTAGCGAATCATAGTCGTGAGCGGCTTTCCCTGACCAAACCTTCAAAGGTGTTTTACCTCCTATCGCAAACGAAGGCAACCTGTTGACGAGATAACAAGCATATGCCAAAGCCTCAGCCCAAAAGTTCTTTAGTAATCTGGCATTGAATAACATACATTGAACCTTCTCTAGCAAAGTCATGTTCATCCTTTCTGCTACCCCATTTGTTGCAGTGTTTCCCTTACTGTAAAGTGCCTGTCTATGCCCGCATCAAGACATAACTTTAGAAAAAGATCAGACTTATACTCATCTTTGTTATCTGATTGGAGGACCTTGATCTTCCTTCCCGTGCTTTTATCCAAATTCTTCTTCCACTCCACAAACAATTCTAGGGTTTCTCCTTTGTGCTTCATGCTATACACCTAACATCGCCTAAAATTATCATCAATGAAAGTCACAAAGTAGTGTGTTACCTCTAATAGATGCCGTCTTAGTAGGTCCCCAAATATTGGTGTGAACATAAACCAGAATTCCCTTGGTGCAGTGAATCGCTGTGCCGAATTTCACCTTGATCTTCTTTTCGATGACATCATGTTCACAAAATTTCAATTTGCAGGTTCTGACACCTTTTAATAGATTTTACTTTGTAAGAACTTGCAAAGATTTTTCACCTGTATGTTCGAGTCTCATATGACATAGCCTGGTAGAATCATCATCTGAATCTGTAGAAGTCACCACCTGACCTGTAACTGTACTACCCTTCAAGTAGTAGAGATTATTTCGGCGGAGGCCTTTCAAAACTACCATTGAGCTTTAGTCATCTTGAGAATACAATTTCTTATAGAAACCTCAAGACCCAATGTTTTCAAAGCACCAACTGAGATAATATTCCTCTTAAGTTGAGGTGCATACCTCACTTTCTTCAATTCTCGTACCATCTCATCGAACATCTTGATCTGAACTATACTATGCCTTCCATGTTACATGAGCGATCATCACCTATGATAACAGAACATCCATCTAGTTTTTCAAAGCTAGAAAATCAATCCCTATTTGGGCACACATGATAAGTAGCTCCAGTATCTAATATCCACTTACAATCTCCTGAGTAACTAACGATAGGAGTAATGACAGAGAAAGAGAATACCAATGAGTTTGAGTCTGATCCACCTGCATGTGAAGTACTGGCGTGAGTACTAAGTACCTGTGCGAGGTTTGCCTCGCTCTTCGACTCCTTCTTTTTACCTTTAGTTTTTGAACAATCAACCTTCCAGTATCCTAACTCTTTGCAGAAGACGCATTGGTTCTTCTTTAGATCTCTGAAATTTAGCTTGGACTTCGATCTCTGAAACCATAACTTTTTATCTCCTCTTTTCCTGCATGGGCCTCATATATTTTTCCAGCATGGTGTGTTGGTTGACAGATTTTAGGCTGACATTTCTTTGTTTCTGAGCTGTTGCAGCTTTCCTCTCCATTTGGAGAGGAAAACGCCCAGCAGTTGGGCTCATTTTCTTTTAAGATTTCTGATTCAGATTTACAGTAAAAACTTTTCTTACCAAATGGACTCTTAGTAACAATCAAGCAGTCCAAATCTAAAAAATTAGATTTGAACCGATTTTGAGTAAAATTAGCCTAAAAAACAACTCGGACTTGGCCTTTTCTGTTTTCCAAGTTCAGAGCAAGTTCTGATTCAATTATACATATCAAATTTAGATTTAGATAAGACATTCTCTTGAGGGTCCAATCTGAATCCGACCCATTTATAGCCCTATTGATTAAGAAGTAAGAAGCATATCAACAGTCGATAAATACTTAGCTTCAAATTTGCAGTCCAATTCAGTGGTTCAACCCAAACTCGCACGTAGATAGACAACATCAACTGTCAGTTATCATGTCTCTTGAAGTTTCAGAAGGCCAGAATCAGTGAACCCAGCAACCCAATATATGTTCATTGGGTTCGTAGACTCTCTTCTGTTTGAAGTTAGACAAGCTATAGCCTAATTCTTGGACATTTGCCACTCACTGAGACCATCATTGACAGGCACATAGCAATCCATCGGTTCTGGAAGTTGACAGTTGATGGGTTGTTGGGGCTGCAATGCTGCATCTTGAGCCTTGACCTGCCGTTCTCTCTTCGAAAAATTCTAATATCTTAACCTATTTATTTTTAAAATCTCTTTTCTTCTTTTTTTGTTTTTTTTAACTGAGTGAAGCATATTCAATTCTGAAGGTTTAAGGAAAAAAAAAAGAAAGGGGAAAAGAACACAAGCTGCTGATTGTAGACTACTGCTACCCATCTTGAGATCCAAGAGTAAACTTTTCTGCATGCCATGATATTTTTCTTCTTTCTTTTTTTTATTTTTTTTTCAATAAAAGCAGAAACTATGTGTGAACAACATTTAAATCCAAGGCCTCTTTCGCGGCAACAAAAGACTTCATCATCGTATTAATGAATTGAAGTAGCACTCATATGAGAAATTTTGTACAAAATAACGTGAAAATATATGCTTGCTCTGGTGATCCAAATAAATTCCAAATAGAACTCGAACATTGAAAGTTTATACCTACTATTAAATGCCAAGAATATCTGAAAGAGAATTTTGGTGTCATTATCAAACAAAAAAAATTGAGGACAATTGTAGGAATCACCATTTTTTTTACGAAAGCAAGAAGATGAAGTTTTTGCTTGAGAGTCACACTGTGCCTTCCAAATCTCGTGCATACTTATTATTTGCTGATGATTTCTGTCTTGTCTTTGGTGTGAGCTCTCTATATTTCAAACGCTGACAAACTTAGAAACTTCCATGTTACTCTATTCACACAAGTTAGACGATAAACTTGACAAAATCATCCATTTTTTTTTTTACAAGAATCCTAATGACAATGAGTACCCTCTCTCTATATTCATACCTTCCGAGGAGCCCTTGCAGTCCAATGGTAGCACACCTCCCATTCATGAAACACAATGACACCATCACTAAATGTTAGTATGTTTCTGAGCTCTCTACCTTTAGAAATGAGCGGATATTGACACCCACAAAAGTGATTAAGATACCCACTAGATCAGTGCACACACAAAATTAATAAAGACACGCACAAAAATTCAAAAATACCCAATCTACTCCATCTTCCTCCTTCCCTCTCATTCTGCTTTGTCGCTGTTCGCCGCCCGCCGCCATCGATCCCCTCTCCTCTGACATCCCCCGCCCTCCCCTCTTGTCGCCCTCCCTTTGAACCTCCCCTCGGTCCTCCCCCCACCTCCTTTCTCCTCCTCCTCGATTATCAAAAAGAAAAAAGGAAAACAACGAAACAAATCTAAACTCTCTCTTGTCTGTTATGGATTTCTAACGACGAGCTCTAGTGTTCGCAGAGAAGGCGCTCAGGAAATCACAAGTGATCTCCGTGGAGGCGGCCAAGAAATCACAGGAGGAACAAATCCTATAGCACGACACAACTCAACTTCTCCAGTTTATCAGTAATTTCAAATAACTTAACGGCATACAAACAAAAAAGAAAAAAATCATCTTCATCACAAGAAAACAACTTTTTTCACATTACTATAATTGCCAAAACTCATTGTCATATATTAGATAAAAACACAACAATATAATACAAACAAACTTTTTTATCTATGCATAAAAAATCAAGAATATAAGCCGAACTTGTCCTGAATGTTGTCTGGAAGAAAAGACTGATGATGCCCAATCTCCCCACCAACATTTCCTCCCCTCCTCCTCCACCTCCACTGTTCCTGTTCCCGTTCTTCGCCTTCCCCTCGCTTAGCGTCCACATGTACCAGCTCCCTACCGATCGGTACAACCGCCACCGCTCGCAAATCTTTTCCATCTGCGACGACCTCAGCACCTCCTCCAGACCATACAACATTTTCACTCCCCTCCTCGCTCCCCCATCCCCCATCGGCAGCACATCGGCCGACGAAGCAAAAAAATCAAGAACATATGCACTGACCACGCCCCAATCCCCTCCACTACCGTCAGCATCTGCGACGGCTTTCGCGAAGGCGTTGCGCCTGATGGGAAAGGTGGGGCATTTTGGATTTTTTCTAAGAATAAATGTGTTAAAAAAATAATACCGTTCTTGTAAATTTTTTATAGATATCTTAATTAATTGGTGGGTGTAAATATCTGCTCCTCCATTAGAAACGTGACTGTGTAAATTTGTATGCTAATTAAAAACAAAAGTTTTGAAAATATATTTTTAGACATCATCAGCTAATATTTATGGTGACACCGTTCTTCTCAAATAACTCATCATACTTTCCCGTCATTTAAGAAATAATTTAGGTTCAATTGCCTCCACCATCCCAAAATCGTCTTAGGAGGTGAAACTTTTAGTTCGAAATAATAAATCATTCAAGGAAAGCGAGGAAACATGCACTTTTGAAAGAAATGGATTGGAGAAAAACCTGGAACACCATCATGAGAAAAATTGTATGAAAAGCATGATAGTATGATATGTCACACGATTTGCACGGCAGCATGAGGATGCATTACTAACAAAATGTGGATCACTTAATTCTGGCGACGAAGTTAGATCGACGTTGGGCCGACATTTGTAATAATATCTAGGCCACACCCAAATTGGGCTATGATGGACTACAGTACGCTATAAAGATGGGACATCAAAGAGCACAAAATAAATGTCCATTACATTGACCCAACAAGCTCAATACTGGTTGCCGCTGTTCAATGTGCGTTAACAAGCACAAGTTCTCGTTCGACTAGTTTTAAACAACTGTCTGAGATTTGTAATATCCTTATCTATTTTTTCACACAGCATTTAGATCTTTTTTTGCGTCTGTTATAGTGCTAAGGTGGTAAAAACCTTTTATGGCTAACAAAAAAAAAGAAGAAGAAAGAAACGCCCAAGCACAAAACTGTTGGATGTGTTTTGAGTTGGAGGGAAAACTTGACTTTTCCTCTTATTTGCCTTTGAGTGTAGTCCCACATTGGATAGGAGATGGGAGGTTAGGTAGTATATAAACCAACTCCTCCCATGCCTATTGTTATGAGTGGGGCCATGGGGCATATCCCCACACGTGCGCACACGCGCCGAACTGACCCGGGTCGGGTGCGGGTGGCGCGCGCCTACGACCTGCGAACACGAATGCAGTTCGATTCAGGGGCTTGTTGAGTTGGGCCCGTTTAAGAGAATCGGATCTGCACGTTGTAACCACTCGCGCATGATCACAGATTCTCTCGGCTGGTACAAACGAAAAGATTTACAGAGTATTATAAATACTCTATCTCTGCACGTATCTTTTATAAGAAACAAAAATCGATCTTACTCTCTTTGTTTTTGGCGCTTTCTCAACGCTGTTTTCACTTATGGGAAACAAATCTCCGTCTGAGCAGAGGCCTGACTCATCATCCTGAGTTGAGTGCTGGTGTACTACTGAGAGAGTTTTACTATTAGGAGAGGAGGTCAGTTTCAAGGTCCGAACGAGGGACCGATCATCTTTCTTTTAGGGCAGTACGTCTGCACCACTACGTCACCCCAGCCCAGCCTTTCTTTTTTTTTTTAATTTGTATTTTAGTTGCATGCTTAGGACAAGTAGTTCATTACTCTGAAAGATCTATATTTGTTGCATGTTTTAAGCCATTAAATATCCTACAAAAACGACATTTAATAAGAAACAGAAACAAAAGAAGTTCATTTTCAATAAAATCTTTCCACATATAGCACTTTTTAAGGTCAATAGCTTGACACAGTTGATTGTTAATATTACTCACTTTCTTAATTTCGATTGTGATTTAGTCTTAAGAGTTCCATTGTAATAATTATCAGTGTACTGCTTTAATTCGTAACCCTTGGAAAGGATCAAATAGGACGGGACGGGATGGCGTTGCAGTGTTCAACATAGAGCTCAAGCAATAAGTTACTCCTCCCATCGTCATACCTCGTTGAGTTTGAATCTGTCCCATTACAGTAAATGAAGGGACTTTCAAACTAAATTTGCAGGGGCACATTAAGAAAACATGTTATGCAACGGCATGAGGTTACAATATACGCAGTTCATTTCAATCCTGTCAACGATAATTCAGTATAATGTTCAACAATTCAACGGCCGGTGATAAACACAGAGACTCCATATTCCCATACAGCAAAGCTTAGTCGCCGAGCTGTTCATTAGTCCTTGATCTTATTCTCGCCTGCAGAAAGCATACGTGATAACACCATACTCGGTGATATAACACCTGGAGGAGGTCGTGCCTGAGGATTCTCAGATGAGGCAACCTGTATAAGCACAAACAAGAGATGAGAAAAATTCAAAGTAAACAAGATGACATAATTCACCATCTTTATCAGAGAGGAGACTAACCCGGAATTTGCAGAAGCTAACCGAAGTTTATTCCTTGTGCTAGAGGGAGTTCACTACCATAGTTGATTGTACTGCAGACAATTTTTTTTGTCAGTCCAATATTTTCATCATAGGCAGCCTAGAAATAGTTCTATTGCATACAAAATTTGAGTGAGTGTAGGAATCAAATTCAGAAAATAAATTCAGAGATCGACAAGAAGCAAACAAGGACCAGTTTTGATTGGATGACACCTGTTGTAACTGTAACTAGAGGGCTGAAAGTTAACACACATATTACATTACACACATTCGTCAACTTATACAGTACAAAATATGAAGATGTTATTTTAGTGAATGCATGATTAAAAAAAAGGAGAGAATTATAAAAGTAACTAATTCATACACAATCCTAATCTCTTGGATTGGGTTTGAGTTCCGACTGTGGTTGAATTTGGGTGGATTTCTCAACCAGCCAAATCACTCTCACAAACCTTTACCAACTCTTGCAGTGAGCTAGTTGGGTTTGGTTGAAGTTTGAATCCACCCAGATGCATCTCTGAATTTGCTCAGCATGTTTACCCTTTACTAACTCTTGCAGTGAGCTAGTTGGTTTGGTTGAAGTTCAGTTTGAACCTACCCAGATGCATCTCTGAATTTGCTCAGCATGTTTACTTCAATGTCTCACAAAATCTCACGAAAATCTCACTTAGTTTTGTAATTGTGTATATCAACTATAAAGGACATACTTCCAAGAATGATAATCTAAAAATGTATCAGTTCAAACAATAAATCTTACTAACTCAACCAGAAGGTTAATGGGAAAAATCTCAAATTAAATTCTTTTGTGGGTAGCAAGTTGAATAGGTAGAAAGGGTAGCTTAGCATGCAGTTTGAGCTGTCAACTTGTCCATCATGAGAACGGGTCTGTTGGGTTGAGGTCTAGTTTGAGCTGAACTAAGTTGCAGCAGGAATTCCGCTTGCTAAGTATTATTATTATTATTGTTATTGTTATTTTTTGTTATTGTTATTGTTACTTTCATATGAATCTTTTCAAAGTGAGGGCTGAACGAGGTTTTGAAAATTCTTATATCCACTGTAAAAACAAATGAACAGATATAAAATGCAAGTTTGACAATAAAAAATAATGACCAGCTAGCACAACACTACTGGAATAAAAAACTGGAACTAAGTTCTAGAATGTATAGTTTACCATGTAGAACGCCGCATGTATTGCTTCCAGGAGTCGCTTCCTGCTTCTCGTCCACCACCAGTAGCCTTTCACCACCAAAAGCGCCACCTTTCAGCACCATTGGTAGGTATATTTGCATTCACAATACCACAGTCACTACCATGTGGCCTGCACAATTTCCAAATAGAACATATGACAAAATATTCACATGATGTATTCAAATTGAAAAATATAGGAAATATAATAGTAATTAGAAGAAGCCATAATTTTCCTTAGCAGAACACTGTAGATGCTTGAGAACATCCACAGAGGTTATCGTGAAGTTGATAAATTTCAGCTGCAAGCACATATATGGCTACAATAATCAATATTCATATATATAGGATTTTCTGACACAGGTTTGATATTTCACATCCACCATTTTCGATAGAAGTTGGAAACAGAACGAAGGCTCCTCCAAAACTGGGGAACTGAAACAGCACAATGATTCCTGTTATATCTCCTCTGGTTGTTTTTACGAATTCATAGTTAGAAGAAGAGCTTGCAGCTTCGACAATGGGCAGAACTAAATATGGCGCGGCTAGTAGGCTTAAATCTAGAAAACCCAGAAGGGGAAACTCCTATTGAGTCTTGGGGCCAAAAAATATTTAATCACATTATTTTGATTGGACGCATGACATTTAACCCCAACAAATATCCATCTTGGCCTATCTCTGAAAATCCAGATTTTCAAAAGCATATGCTTATTCAATCGAGCCCGATTTGAAATGCATATGCCCCAAGCTTATCTTAAGCCTCAATTTGTGTTCAAGCACCTCGACATTACATTGAGCCTGTCCGCCTCAATCCAATACATTTTCTTCATCCCGATCCCGTGCCTTTCTCAAGCACCTCAACCTGACCCAAGTCTTCACCCTAAGCACCCCTTGCTTCTTTTTGTACTCTTGACTTGTTCAAATCTTCAATTGAGCTCACCAACAATTTTATCAATAATATCTTACAACACCATGCACCCACAAATAAGAGAGAACCCACATTCCCCATACTTGAGCTCTAATACCAGTTTGTTACGACAATAGGCCTAACTACATGCGGTGTTGTCGCTAATAGGCTAAAATCCATATGACCAAAAGGGGGAACCTGTATTAGACTCTTGGGTCTATATATATATTTAACCACCTAACTATCTTTTTTTCGATTCTAGGTGGGACTAAACCCATCTTGTACCACCCACTTTATCTATTCAATTGAATGCAAGGACATACATAATCCAAACACTTGCATATTTTTCGAGGTTAGAGAACGAAGATGTGAAAAGTAAAAGGAAAGAAAGTTAGAAAAGCTTAAGATGACACCAGATGTGGCCTAAAATATAAATTATTGGAGAAGAAGGATCCATAGTGATGAGTCCACATAGTTGGAGATAAGGATTGATGACTGGTAGATGTTTCGTAAAATTTGCTGAAGCCATTATTTAAATAATAATAACTAATACATATTCTCATTGTAGACTAGCCACATTGCTTGGGACATGAGAGTAATTCTGGAGGAAACTGATGACACGTGGCTAGGGACGGATAAGGATAACCACTTCAAGATGGTCTAATTGTGCAACAAATGTATTGCAGAAAGGAGGATTTACAACACACTGAAAATATAAGAAAAAAACAAAGGTTATATAATAAATTATATTTAATGGAATAGCTTGCAAAAACTCATGCTCATTTTGACAAGGATTTGTCCATATGGCAATACTGAATGACAAAAGGGAATCTTATAGTCAGACACGAAAGGACCAAGGAATGTTTCTCCTTTTTCTCTTTAGAAAGTACATGATTAAGCTCACACTTTTCAACTAGTGGCTCTCTGTTTTATTATTTTACATATTCCAAATGAAAAACATTACCCTAATTTTGCACAGATAAACAATGCAAAACCATCACTTTGAAAAGTTCCATGGTCTGAATATTATTGGACCCGCAAAAGTAAAATAGTCAAAAAACATTA
>JAVJIF010017714.1:0-90443 GCA_038442645.1 Agave tequilana | reverse complement strand
GTCGTTGGGCTTTGGAAAGTACCTACATCATTTAAAACAATAGTTGACTTTGGTACCCAAACTTTCTTGGGTCCTTGAAAGTTAGTGTTACGAACCCAAACATTATGATGTGATGCACTTAGTCTATCATAACAAAAAATTAGCTAAGTGTCCTTTCCGCCCACAATGTGAACATGAGTACACTTTTCATACATGAAAGCATGATGTGTAGTGTGAGCATGTTTTGGGTTTTTGCCATGTTGTTTAGGTTGTGTAGCATGAACATGAACATGAGCATGAGCATTTTCTTTGGGGCTTGTGTCTTAGGAAACATAGCCTCAATTTTCTTTTGTTAACTCACAATCTTTCAAAACAACACTTAATGAATTTAATCTTTCCTTAAGCATAGAAACTTCATTTGAGTCAATAGTGGGGCCTTACCTTTGCAAGAGATCTTATATTTTTCAAAATCATTTTTGGTAGTGGCCAAAGTGGAAACCAACTCATCCTTTCTTTTGTAAGAGTAAAAACTTGAAGACTTAAAGATTCATTTTCCTTTTTCATTTTAATATACTTTTCTTTAAGAAATCATAGTTTTGTGACAACTCAACAAAAGCCTCTTCTAACACATCCATAGAAAGTTCATTATCATGAGAAGGGGAAGAGTTTACCTTGCTTGTGCTTCATAGCCATGAAGCACATGTTGGCGGTGTCTATCTCTCTTCGGATTCGGTCTCCGAATCACAAGTTGCCTTCATAGCCTTCTTCTTGTAAGGCTTCTTGAAGTGGAAGGCTTTGCTTTTTTCCGGACACTCCGCCACAATGTGTCCCGGTTTTGGCAATTGAAGCATATGATCTTTCTTCTCTTTGCCTCTTGCCATCTCCTTCTACCTTGTTACTTCGCCTTGTTGTACATCCTCCGGACATTCTTAACAAGGAGTGAGAGCTCCTCATATCTTCTTCTCATCATCTTCATCGGAGTGTGTAGCTTGACTCTTGAAGGCGATGGTCTTCTCTTGGTAGGAGCCATGTCCTCCCTTGCTTCCTTTCCATCTCATGGGTTTTGAGGTTCCCAATGAGACCTATGAGCTCCATCTCTTCATTGTCATTGAGTTCCTTCAAGGTTGTAGCTTTAACTTCCCATGAAGGAGGAAGAGCCCGGATGATCTTCCTTACTCTTGATCATTGTTGATATCTTCACCTAAAGAAGAGAGTCCATTAGTAATCTTGGTAAATCTAGTAACCATATCAATCTATGGTTTTCATTGTCTTGCATGCTAAATGTTTCATATTGAGACCGAAGGAAGGTCAATCTAGCCTTCTTTACTTGTGAGGTCCCTCATGAGTGACTATAGTGTGACCAAATCTCAAATGCGGATTTGCAATGTATAACCCTAACTATGTTATCATCATTTAGGGCTTGAAGAAGTGCATAGTGAGCTTTGGCATTGGCATCGAATTCCTTAGTCTCTATTTGCGGACCAAGTGGATTCGTCACCGGGGGGTACACTAAAGGACTTAGTCACGGCCTTTGCAACTCGGCTACCTAGAGATTATAAAAACACGGTCATCTTAACTTTCCATATGGGAAAGTTAAGTCCATCAAACTTAGGAGGGGTTTAATTCCATCGCCATTTTACTATATGAGTATGAATGAAATGATTAGCAAATTAGGATCTTCTCTAAGGTGGTTAAACCAAATCCTAGAGTCCAAGCTCTGATACCAATTGTGAAAAAACTAGAGGGGGGTGAATAGTGTGAATGCTAATCTAATGATCTTTTAAACTTTAATTAATGAGTGATGCAACGATCTCTCAAAACACGACTAAGAGCCGAATACCCCTTGCGAGGTTCTGAACTCCTTCCTCCCAATTCCCCTAGATATGGGTTAGAGGTGCGCAATGCAATCGTGTTGTATTGAGGTGTGATCGATCAATGCCAAGTATGATGATGAGAAATGAGATGCACACAATGTAAAACACAACAAGTAGCAAGTAAAGTAAATAAGACAAGATTGCACAAGTAGAGGGTTAGTTCTCAAGCAAATAATTCAAGACAATATAAAGCAAGAGAAATGTAAAGCAAGAATAACGCAAAGGCAATCGCAAACAAGATGATTTGTTTCGAGGTTCGAGCACACTTGCTCTAGTCCCCGCCTTCACCTCCGTGAAGGGTTTCCACTATCCACCGAGGATGCCTTTACAATTGGTCTACCGAAGACCGAGCACCGAGCTCCACCGAATACAAAGGACCTCTACCGAAGAGGTTGCACCATAAGAAGAATTACAAGAACAAAGTGATCACAACTTGATCACTACACTTTTTCTCAATCTTTTACAAACACTCTCACTTCAATTTACAACTTCACTATAGAATGAGTATAGGATTTTGGCTCTATGAAGTGTGGTGAGAAAACTTTCAGTTGTAGAGTGATATAGAGAATCAAAACACAACTGAAAAAACAATCTTGAAAGAGTAGGAATGAAAGCTTCAAACAATTTTCTTTTCTCTTTTGAAAATAACAAAACTTGAGGAATTTTTTAGTTTTATGAAGGAGAGACTTCTCCTCTATTTTAGGGTTGAAAATAAGTTAAAAACATTTTCTTTTCACCTAATTCAACCTGCAAAAGCACCCAAACAACTCTCCAAAAGTCTGTTAAAACAGAAAACGAAAATAGATTTTCAGAAAATCCCAAAGAGGAAAGAGCCGTTGCTAATTTGCAGGCTTGGCGGTCGACCGGTCCGGTCGACCGCCAGGCCAGCTGGAAGTAGCCGTTGGCTCCCGGTCGACCGGTTCGGTCGACCGACCCAAAAGGAGGAAACACAGTTTCCTTCTTCCGGTCAACCGGTCCGGTCGACCGAAAATTCCCGAGAGCAGAATGCTCTCCATCGGTCGACCGATCCGGTCGACCGACGGACATGCACAAACAGTGCATGTCCAGACACAGCGCCGGTCGACCGGGCGGTCGACCGAGTTGCCTGACACTGAAAAACTGGGCTGTTTTGAGTTAGAAAAATTTTGATAAATATTTTAAAAATACATATAGCTAAGTATTATGCAGAAAATAGTTTATACACAAGTTTTAAACAAGTTTTTCAGGATATAAAGCTTTGGTACATGTATATATAAACTAAGCATAAAAAACTTAGAAATAACCATTTCAATAACTATTTTCAAAACATGGAAATACAAGAAACAAGTGTGTGTGCAAATCCTAGAGCCAAATTTCCTATATTCAAACTTTAACATTCTAACTTACAAACTTATAAAGGACTTCAAAGTTATTCTTCAAGGTGGGCTATCTTCACTTGATCTCAAAATTGCAACTTGAGCCCAATTGAATTGTCTTGAGTCCAAAAGCCTTGTATTTGAGTGAGAGTACTTCTAGTATGATAATAAACCTGAAACACACTTAAAACAACAATTGTTATTAGTACAAATAACTAATATGTTTTGTAATCATCAAAATACACTAAACCAGGGTGATTGTAACCTTGGGCCAACAGTTGGATCACGGTGTTTGGACCGAGTCGCCTTGAAGATGAAGATCGTCAAGAAGACTTAGGTATCCTAGTTTAGATTGAGTTTAGATCCATTTGTAAAGCTTAGTATAGTTAATATGCTCAAGTGCACAACACACACAAGTTTTATATTTTGGATTTGATTTTCATGAATAGATTGATCAAAACAAGTTTAATTTTATGTATATTAGATGTGCTCTATATACATACATGCTTACATGACTTATACAAACTTAGTTTGACATACCTATCATGTAGTTTTTATGTTTTGTGGATTTAAAGACAAAAATATGATATCTATATGTTTCATGTATATTGGACTTATGTCCATATGCAATATGCTTTAATTGTTTAAATATCATGTTTTTGTATTTCAATGAAGTTAGGAAAAACCAGATTTCCTATTGAAAAATCCAAGTTTGATAAAATACATGTTTGTTTTTGGTTAAAAATTGTTAGACACAAAAATAGTTCAAATTGCTTGATATTTGAGTTGAAATTTTTATCACATGTTATATATCAAGGTAAAATGATAAAACTATTTTTGGGGATTTTTAGAAAAGATAAAAGAATTTTTAGAAATATTTTAACATATTTTTCTGACCCAGTTTTGACCCAGACTATGGCTGACAGGCCAGGTCGGTCGACCATACGGTCGACCGCACCAAGGTCGGTCGACCGTTGCGGTCGACCGACGTGCACAGCCTTGTGCACGTGGCAGACACAGGGCGGTCGACCGGGCGGTTGACCGGACCAGAGAGCCTTGCTTCTGTATCTGGGCGGTCGACCGGCCGGTCGACCGGACCAGAGAGCTCTGCTCTCTGTATCTAGGCGGTCGACCGGGCGGTCGACCGGGTACCTCCAACGGTCATATTATTGACCGTTGGCGGTCGACCGGGCGGTCGACCGCCAGCCTGTCAGGCTGCTAGATCAGCCTAACGGCTAGTTTTCTTTTGGGGTATAAATACCCCATCTCTTCATGATTTTAACCAAGATTTTAAGAGCAAAAATTTCAGACTTTCTTAAGTGTTTTAAAAAAGTTTTCAAAAGTGTTTTTAGTGCCAAAAAGATCTATCTTATTTGTTTTTGGGTTTTAGAAAATCAAAGAAAAATAGAAAATTGGAAGATTTGTTTTGTTCTTCACTTATATCATTTACCAAGAGTTTTCCCAAGATTTTTCTTTGAGTTTTTGTTTTCCAAACACCTAGCTTTCCACACTTGAGCTATCTCTATCCTATTCTATTAGGATCATTTGTTTGTGAGAAAAGAGATTGTTTGAGGTTGTCTAAGCCTCCAAGTTGTAAACACCCTTTCTTTGTTGTATCCTCTTTGGTAGAGGTTGATCGGGTGATTGGTTTGCTCCCTCTTTGGTAGAGGTTGAGATTGTGGTTTGCTCCCTAGTGAGAGGTGGAGTTGTTGTTTGTTTGCTCCCTCTAGTGAGAGGTAGAGTTAGTGTTTGTAACCCTCTTCGGTAGAGGTGTTTGTGGTTGTTTGGCTACGGGCCTACCCTCGGTTGTGAGGCGGGGTGTTTGAGAGAGGAGTTCAGTACTCCTTGTGTTGTAACAAATCCTCCTCGGTGGAGGTTCCCTCGGTTGGGAGTATAGTGATTAGAAATCCTTCTCGGTGAAGGCGGGGACGTAGAGCTAGGGGCTCGAACCTTGAAAACATATCATTGTTTTGCGTTTGATCCATTGTCTCTTTAACCCTCTCTCTCTTATTTGTGTGTGCATTTCATCCATATCATATATATTGCTTTTGTTGTGCCTTGCATTGTTTCATATTGCTATATCTTATATGCTTGTTGTTTGTGTGTGCCTCACTTGTACTTAACTACAAGAGCTTCATATAGCACCTCAACCCATATCTAGGGGAATCAAGAGGAGTTAGTCCAGAGCCCTTCACGGGGAATTCGGCTACACTTGTGTGTTGTACTAAGTGTTGTTGCAATTAGTTTTAAGCTTCCGCATTTAGTTTCTAGATTAGCATTATCACCTATTCACCCCCCCTCTAGGTGATTTCAATTGGTATCAGAGCCTACGCTCCTGATACTTAGGTTTACAACCTAGGAGTGAGATCCTACATTTGCATTTGCATACATTTGTTTGCACACATATAGTTTACATCCATGGACTTCATGACCCCACCTATGTTTGACCCTTCCAACATTGTTGTTTGGAAGACTAGGATGGCTATTTACCTACAAAACCCTAGGATATAAGGTTCATCTTGCCATTACCAAGGAATCCTACCTTAGTGATAGCAAGCATATAGGGGCCAATTCACAAGCCCTTGAGGCCATTAGAAGCACGCTCCCTAAAGATATCTTATGCATGTTTCTTATTTTGATTCTGCATTTGCAGTGTGGAACATGTTGACAACCACCACCACCTCCGAGCTTCAATTGCAAATCAACAAGAGGAGGAGTCTAGTGGAGAATCCGAGTCTCAATGCTACATGATCAAGGGAATGACTCCCTTGAGGTACAATCGGAACCTCAACTAGATAATGATGATGCTAGTTCTTCTAATGATTATGTGATGCCATGCTTTAAATGAAGAACTTTCTATTGTTTGTGAAAAATTGATTGAAAAATATAAAATTTTGAAAAAGAAAAGTCTAGGCCTTAACAATGAAAATAAAAATTTGCTTTCTAGACTTGACATTGTTTTGCAAGAGAAAGATGAGATTTTGAATGAAAGGGATTCATTAAAATCTCAACTTGAACTTGCATTAAAAGAAAATAAATTTTTAAAATCTAAAAATGATTGCCATGTTGTTTTGAAAAATAATGATGTTTTGTCTTCAAAAGTTGAATTTGTTTAAAAAGAAAATGATTCTCTGAAAGAGAAATTGATTTCATTTCTAAAGAGTTAGAAATTTGTTTAAATAAAAATAAATCATTGAAAAATGATATTGTTTCTCATGTTTGCCATGCTAGGGTAGTTTCACCTAGATCACCCCTTGCATGCTCCACATTATCTTCAAGTGTTAAAAATGATATAAATTTAATAAGAAGAAAATGGATTATTTGGGCTCCATATGAGCCAATGTGCTATGAACCATACACGCTTGGAATCCTTGGTTCGAAAGAAACAAGCTCCATTCATTATGCATGCACACCCTCCACGGCATACACATGCTCCTCACGGACACCATCATCACTTGTATGCTCATGTGTACACTTGTACACATTATGGAACGTAAGGGCCACATTGCTAAATTTTTTTGATGTATACATGATTGTAATTTAGCAAATAAGTTTGTTTGGGTTAGAGAAAGTACTAACCCCCAGGACCCAAAGATTATGGGTACAAAGACCACCCCTTTTATTTATGATGTAGGTGTGGGCTCTCAATGACGTGAGAGTAGCCGTACCTTGGAGTGGATGCGTTCCGTGCTTAGAGAGAACCAATTGGATGCATCACTTTCAAGGGAAGTTTGGTGGAGAGGACCACCATGTTTTGGAGACAAGGAAAGTTGCCTTCTAGGTTTTGGTAACGATTCCTACTCCTAATTATTGTTTACATGCTTTTCATTATTCATTATAGCATATTTCATTGTTTATAGATTATTATGAAAAATGCCATGATTATTAGATCCTTGACATGCATGTATAGCTTTTGAGACACCCATGTTTAATATGGACTATTTTTTTTTGTTCTCACCATTTGTTTAGCTATCATGTTTATCATAGTTTAATAACATGTGGATTTCCATAATAATCATGTTTAGTTTATCATGATGATTTTTATCTTGTTTTTATGCTTCATGCATTGATTACATGTTTAGATGTTAGTTTTCATTAAAACTTGGTATATACTTGTACATATAGTGGGTCACAAATAAATCTATATATGTTGTGCTTGAATGCTTATTTGTTCCATTAGATGTGCTAGTATAGTCTAGTTTGATGATTCATGCATTTTAAACTTGTATTCCTATTTTTGGATTTGTTTTATGAGTTTTATTTATGTATATGTTTATTTTGCCAACTTTAAGATATACATGTATACCCCTTGAGTCATTTGCTTTTCATGCAAATCTTTATTTATGAACTCAATTGTGTTTGGGGATATGTATGTATATCTTTTGTGTTGACAAATCATACATATACTTTGAATGAAATTTGTTTTTAATGAAAATTTAGTTATTCATGTATATGTCCATTTTATCCAAATTATTGTTATACATATACATCCTTTGAGCCACGTGCCTTCATGCATATATCTTTGTGGACTCGTTGTGTTTGGATATGTATGTATACTTTAGTTTGTATAAGACATACATATATCTTGAAGATTAAATAATTTTGATGATTTCTTGTTCAAGGAATATTGAGCTTGATTGCATATTTTCATGATGCCATGTTTCACATTACACTTGTGCACTCACCTTATTTATTGGTTTCTCATGACTTTGTTTTCATGAGCTTGATATGTGTCTTAATGATTTAGAGTGTTTAGTGCAATGTGGATTTCATGTTTTCATGAAAAACTATTTTGTTTTTATTCTTACTGAAGGATTTCGTACTAGTTTAAAAGTTTTTTTTTCATTTAACTAGTTCGGATTCTTCGTTATGGGAGTTTTCAAACAAACTTTATTTTCTAAACCTATTTTGAAAACCCTACCTTCCACGGGCGGATGGATGGGCGATCATGCTCATGTATGCTTTATAATGAAAATCATTTTAATCTTGAACATGATTGGGAGTATAGGTTATATGATGTATACACTTGATTATTATTGTTGTTTCAATTGGTATCATTGAAATTCTTTCAATTGGTATCAATTTTGACCTTTCTTGTATACTCATATTGTTTGTATGTATGTATGACTTCAATCAAATAGTATCAATTTCGATTGGTATTAAATTTTTTTCCTCATACATATAAGTTTGTTTATGTTTAAACTTGTATGTTAAATTGTAAGTTCACCTAGAGGGGGGTGAATAGGTGATGGCTAATCTAATGGTCACTTAATGCCAAATGATGCGGAAGCTAAAACAATTATGACCTAATTAAAACTTTTACACTAAACACCACGTATAACCAAAGAGTGTTGCCGAATTCCCGTGAAGGGCTCTGGACAAACTCCTCTAGATTCCCCTTGAATGGGTTGAGGTGCCGCGTTGGCTCTCTTGGTTGAATACAAGTGTTAGTCACAATCCCACGCAAGTATATATATCAATTATGCACACAAGATATATCAAGCATGTAAATGTAAAGACAATATAAGCTATGCAAGATATAAAGGAGATAGAGAGAGAGAGAGAGATGGCAATCGCAAACACAAGGGTATGTTTCGAGGTTCGAGCACACTTGCTCTACATCCCCCCCTTCGACACACGAAGGATTTCCACTATGCAAGATCCCAATGGATCTCTCCTCGGTGCCGCAACACCTACAAGCCCTCGGACTCCCTAGTCCCGTACACACGCAAGCTCACTAGCTCGCCGAGGCTGCACCTCAAACCACCGAGTTCACACAAGAACTCTAAACCAACACGAGCACACTTTCCCGTCTCCTCAAAGTACAAGAATGAAATCTTGGTGATCCAACACTTTGATCACCAATAAAAGCTCTCACTACAAACACTCCTATAAGATGAATAGCAATGGATAGCTCAAGTGTTTGTGAGAAAGCAAGGATTGAAACTTTGGTGAAAAAACTCAAGAACTCTTTTAAACACTCTTTATAAAATCTTCCCTTTATATAGGAAATATTTGACTCACTTTTGTGGAGAAAACTCTTCTGAAAGTATGGGAAAAACTGGCTCTAAAGGTCTCCTAAAAACTTTGCTTCAAATAATGACAAGAACCCCAATTTATAGGCTGCCAGAAAATAGCCGTTGGGATCTGTCAGTACTGCCGGTCGACGGTCTGGTCGACCGCCAACGGTCAAAAATCCGCGTTGGAGCCTCCGGTCGACCGCCCGGGTCGACCGAGCAACTGGAGGAGAGAGTGAACTCTCTGTCGGTCGACCGGTGCGGTCGGCCGAGATTTCAGAGAGCAGAGCTCTCTGGAGCGGTCGACGGCACGGTCGGCCGTCCACCAGTGCACAAAGGCGTGCACGTCTGTGCACGTCGGTCGACGGGGCCGGTCGACCGACTCCTGTATTAGTCGACTATTAAAGGTGGCTAGTCGACTTATACGAAGCCTGAAACAGTTTTCTGGGATTAAAAAGTTTGTCTTTTTGGCTCTAATAAAATCCCATAAAATACTTAAAAATCTACAAAAATAGTTTAACCAATATACTTTGATATACAAACATGCTTGCACAAAATCAAGGCATGTTATAAAGATTGGACTATTTTGTAACTTGGAAATATTTGGCTCATGAAAAAACTGTATTTTCCAAAACATGTTTTCTAAACTTTGTTTTTCCAAAACATCTTCGAAATACAAAACAAGATATTATAGTTCATTTTAAGGCATAGTGTGTATGGATATGATCCACTACACAATCAAGATGAAATATCTATGTTTTTGGTATTAAGCATAAAACTTGTTGACCAAAACTATGTTTTTCCAAAAAAGAAAGTCTTTTCTAAATCTGAAAATTCTTTTATGAAAAGACAAGTAAATCAAGAGTGTGTGTGTGATATGTACTGAGCAATCCACCACTATTCTATCCTTTACATTTTTAACAAAAATAAAAACAAAATCTTATACCTAGACACAAGTCTTGATCTTGAAGTCTTCCCTTGAAGTCTTCTCATCATCTTGACTTGGTCCAAGCTTGATCCAAAAGCTCCTTGGATCACACCGTGCAAGCTCCAAATCTTTACATATTATCCTTTGTTGAGCTATGCACCTACTAAGATCTTGATAATGAATCTGTCACTAATTAAACACAAGATCATTAGTAAACATAACTTCATGAGTTGATCATCATCAAAACTAGGGTGATAGGCCTTTGGGCCAACAATCTCCCCCCTTTTGATGATGACAAAACTCATGAAGTTATATATGCATGGATTAAAGTAAAGCTTCAAAGAAGCTCCCCCTTAACTCATGCATAACACAAAATAATAGATATTCAATGAAGCACATGAATATGTATGCAAGTATGGAGATAAAACATGCAACAAACATAAATCAAAATCTTTTTCTCCTATTTGCAATACAAAAATATATGCATAACTAACAAGGAAGACAAATACTTCTCCCCCTTAAGCAATAAAAACATGCATATAACTCAAATACTTCTCCCCCTTTTTGTCACTCATCAACAAAGGGTTCAAAGTAAAGGCAAATCAAACAAATTTTCCTCCCCCGTTTTGTCAAAAGCAAAGAGATCAAGAAGGGGTAATACAAATCAATCAATAAAAATTTATATGCGATATACATCCATGAAGAGGAAGACGCTAAGTTAGCTTCCCTACACATATGCATTACATGAAGAAGGGATGACAAACCCTAACTCACATAACACATATTATGTAATGCATAAAAGGAGATGTGAAGCTCCCCCTACACACGTATATCATATAAGAAGAGTTGTCAAGCTCCTCAATTTATAATATACTCAACATGAATCCATATGTAAGAGAGATGTTAAGCTCTCCTTGCATATAGGAAATACAAATCAAAAATTTTGAATATTTCTTTATCAAAACAAAATTTTGAACACATCTTGAGATATCAAATCACAATATATATATATTTTTTATTTTGATATCAATTTTGAAAACATATTGCTTAAGCTTTAAGAATTACTAATTGAAAGTAGAATTAAGCTTAGCATATACATTGTGTTTTTAAAGTGTGAGTCAATTGTAAGTCAAACAAAAATAGATCATATATGTATGAAAAGATAATACCAATAGAGATTGATATAGTTCAAATTAGAAAGCATTCATACATACAATCAAAATACGAGTATATAAAAATCATATTGATACCAATTGAAAATATCCAATGATACCAATTTAAGAGTACGCTTATTATATACTCTAACAAATGAAGAGATTGCACTAGTTAATATGAAAATGTTTTAAAACTAGTACGAAATCCTTCAAGCAAGGAATAAAGCAAAAATGTCAATTTATCTCAATATTCCTTTAAATCATCACACATTTTTTTATTAAAAACAAAATTTATATTTCAAGATATATGTATGTTTTGACAACATAATAAGTATACATACATATCTCTTAAACACAATTGAGTCCATATAAATATATTTGCATTAAAGGCAAATGACTCAAGAGGTATACATGTATATCTTAAAGTTTGGCAAAATACACATATACATGAAATGAAAACACATGATCATAAATCAAATACAAGTAGTGGGAATACAAGTTTAAAAATGTATGTATTATCAAAATCAAGCAATACAAGCACATTTCATGGGTTCAAATAAGCATTCAAGCACAAATATAAATAGATTTATTTGTGGCCCACGATATGTACAAGTATAAATCCTAGTGTTGACAAAAACTAACATATAAAGTAAATTCAAATCATGAAGCATCAAATAAATTTTGAGAAAAATAGAATCATGTGTCAATCTTAAAAATTATTTGAAGAATAAATAACTAGAATAAATGTTTTTGAAAAACTAGTAAAGATCCTTCAAATATATCAAATCTTATGTTTTTCATAAACCTAACTAGATACACAAAAATTTAAGCACTCATGGTCTATAAGGCTCAAAATATTTTTAATAAAAGTGTGAGTGTTAAACTATCATGTAAATAACATTTTTATGAAAATACACAATGAAACTCAAAAAGATCATAAGTCACAATTTTTTTTTTAACAAAAACAGGAAAAATCATTTTTCATCAAAACACTAATCTTCATGGTATATGTATGATTAATCCAATCCTAACAATACACATACATATCCCAATCTAAAAGAGTCTATTAATGATGTTTGCATGAAGGCAAGAGACTCACGGGTATACATGTATATTTATTAGATTTGAATTAAGCATGCATATACATGAAGTAAAGCATAAAAATAGGCAAAAACATGTATAAAAGAGAATCATCAAAATTAGTCTATACATATGCATATAGTGGATACAAATGAGCATGAAGTTCAATTATATATGAATCAATTGTAATTCACTATTTGTATATGTATACATGCAAGTTTGACACATTCTACATCTAAGCATGTAAATACCACATGAAGCACACAAATATGAACATGCTAAGAATATGATAAATGAACTTAAAAGCATGTACATAAAAGTAGAAGTTTAGAGATTGTTACCAACTCCAAAGCTCCTAACATGGTGGTTGTCCCACCAAAGCTCCTTGATAGTGATGCATCCAAATGTATGTCCATCAAGTCCATTGCATCCACTACCAAGGCACCAATCCTCTCACGTCTTGTGAGAGCCCTCACCTACATCAAAAGCAAAAGGTGGGGGTTTTGGTACCCATATTTTCTTGGGTCCTTTGGGGTTAGTCTTGTTGTAAGGCACCCAAAAATTCTTATTTTTAGCAAAATTAAAATGACCTAATCTATCATAACAATATTTTGCTAAATGGCCTTTGCGGCTACAATGTGTACATACGTACACCTTAGTATGCTTATGTGTAGGAGTGTGATCATGTTGTGCAACATAAGCAAATGCATGGTTATGATGTGCATGAATGTGTGGAGTTTGTTTATTTGAAAACATTGACTCCAACCTAGAATGATTAAAAGCACAAGAGTTCAAAGTTGAACTCAAACCATCCATTTTATTTTTCAAATTCTTAATCTCATTAGTTGTGGCATGTAAAGCATGGTGAGATATAGAATCATTTTTCTTTTCTTTTGTGAAACAAAATCTTTTTCTTTTTCACAAATTTTTCTTTTCAAAGATTTATTTTCTTGAAAAACAACTTCCTTTTATTTTTCCACCAAATCAATCTTATTTTTCAAAGACATATTCCCTTCATATAAATCATTCAATTTTGTCATGAGGGAAACATTCTCATTTTTCAAATTATCTTTTTCTTTTCCAAACATGCAATTTTAGATTTGAAAGAATCATTCTCTTTTAGCATGCAATCAAAATTCTTTTTCAAATTATTATTTTCTTTTTCTAAGCATGCAATGTTACTTCTAAATGAGTCATGTTCTTTATGCATGCAAGTAATGTTCTTTTTCAAATTTTTATTTTCTTTCTTAAGCATGTCATATTTCTCAAGAATTGTTTGGCAAAATGAAGTGAGCTCATCATATGATATGTCCTCATCATCGGATTCGGAGTTTACCTCAAGGGGGTTATCCCCTTGGACCATATAGCATACGTTGGAGATGTTGCTTCCAACGTCCGAATCGCTCCCCGCATGGTATAGATCCTTTTCGCCAAGGGAGGTGAGGGTGTTCCATACTACAAAAGCCGAATCAATATTAGCAACTCTAGATAAATAAACATCATCTAGGGTAGACTTTAAAGCATTAAGGGCTTTTGAGTTAGCCTCAAAATTCTTACCATCTAAAGAATATGTATTATTAGTAGTGGCAAGATATACATGAAAACCTAAGGCTTTGAGGTACAATGACATCTTAACCTTCCAAATGTTGATGTTAAGGATGTCAAAGCGGGTGGTGACATGAAGTCCATGGTGTGTGTACAAAATATTGTGATTAGCCTAAAAATGAGGATCTTTAACTCTACATTGTTAGACCCAAATCAGAGTACCAAGCTCTGATACCAATTGTAAGTTCACCTAGAGGGGGGTGAATAGGTGATGGCTAATCTAATGGTCACTTAATGCCAAATGATGCGGAAGCTAAAACAATTATGACCTAATTAAAACTTTTACACTAAACACCACGTATAACCAAAGAGTGTTGCCGAATTCCCCGTGAAGGGCTCTGGACAAACTCCTCTAGATTCCCCTCTGAATGGGTTGAGGTGCCGCGTTGGCTCTCTTGGTTGAATACAAGTGTTAGTCACAATCCCACGCAAGTATATATATCAATTATGCACAAAAAATCAGATTTCCTATTGAAAAATTCAAGTTTGATAAAATACATGTTTTGATTTTTGGTAAAATTGTTAGACACAAAAATAGTTCAAATTGCTTGATATTTGAGTTGAAATTTTTATCACATGTTTATATATCAAGGCAAAATGATAAAACTATTTTTGGAGATTTTTAGAAAAAATAAAAGAATTTTAAAAATATTTTAAAATATTTTTCTGACCTAGTTTTTGACCCAGACTGTGGCTGACAGGCCAGGTCGGTCGACCGTTGCGGTCGACCGACGTGCACAGTCTTGTGCACGTCTGGCAGACACAGGGCCGGTCGACCGGGCGGTCGACCAGACCAGAGAGCCTTGCTCTCTGTATCTGGGCGGTCGACCGGCCGGTCGACCGGACCAGAGAGCTCTGCTCTCTGTATCTGGGCGGTTGACCGGGCGGTCGATCGGGTACCTCCAACGGTCATATTTTTGACCGTTGGCGGTCGACCGGGCGGTCGACCGCCAGCCTGTCAGGCTGCCAGATCAGCCAACGGCTAGTTTTCTTTTGGGGCTATAAATACCCCATCTCTTCATGGTTTTAACCAAGATTTTAAGAGCAAAAATTCCAGACTTTCTTAAGTGTTTTAAACAAGTTTTCAAAAGTGTTTTTAGTGCCAAAAAGATCTATCTTATTTGTTTTTGGGTTTTTGGAAAATCAAAGAAAAATAGAAAATTGGGAGATTTATTTTGTTCTTCACTTATATCATTTACTAAGAGTTTTTCCCAAGATTTTTCTTTGAGTTTTTGTTTTCCAAACACCTAGCTTTCCACACTTGAGCTATCTTCTATCCTATTCTATTAGGATCATTTGCTTGTGGGAAAAGAGATTGTTTGAGGTTGTCTAAGCCTCCAAGTTGTAAACACCCTTGCTTTTGTTGTATCCCTCTTTGGTAGTGGTTGATCGGGTGATTGGTTTGCTCCCTCTTTGGTAGAGGTTGAGATTGTGGTTTTCTCCCTCTAGTGAGAGGTGGAGTTGGTTGTTGTTTGCTCCCTCTAGTGAGAGGTGGAGTTGGTGTTTGTAACCCTCTTCAGTAGAGGTGTTTGTGATTGTTTGGCTACGGGCCTACCCCTCGGTTGCGAGGCGGTGTTTGAGAGAGGAGTTCGGTACTCCTTGTGTTGTAACAAATCCTCCTCGGTGGAGGTTCCCTCGGTGGGAGTATAGTGGATTAGAAATCCTTCTCGGTGAAGGCGGGGATGTAGAGCTAGGGGCTCGAACCTCGAAACATATCATTGTGTTTGCGTTTGATCCATTGTCTCTTTAACCTTCTCTCTCTTATTTGTGTTGTGCATTTCATCCATATCATATATATTGCTTGTGTTGTGCCTTGCATTGTTTCATATTGCTATATCTTATATGCTTGGTTGTTTGTGTGTGCGTCACTTGTACTTAACCACAAGAGCTTCATATAGCACCTCAACCCATATCTAGGGGAATCAAGAGGAGTTAGTCCAGAGCCCTTCACGGGGAATTCGGCTACACTTGTGTGTTGTACTAAGTGTTGTTGCAATTAGTTTTAAGCTTCCGCATTTAGTTTCTAGATTAGCATTATCACCTATTCACCCCCCCCTCTAGGTGATTTCATACTCCACCTGTTCCAAAGCTGGTAAAAAAAGAGAAGTCAAAGTTCATATCATATGCAACCGATGTGAGTTCTTAGTGGAATGAAAAAAGATAAAGCAAAGATTTGCTTTGGTGGCCAAAGAAGAAGTCGCTCCATCCATTGAAGTTTCCGAAAAGATGAAGCCCATATTGGAGGAGATTAAAAGAGTTGTTCATAACGAGCTTTCAGAAGGAATACCACCCATGAGGGATATCCAACATCACCATTAATCTTATTTGTGGAGCAAGCCTACCCCATACTACTGGATGAATCCTAAGGAGAGAAAGTTCTAAGAAAAAAGGTCAAAGAGTTGATACACAAAGGACACATTAGAGAGAGCATGAGTCTGTGTAGTACCGGCCTTTTTGACACCAAAGAAGGATGAAAGTTGGCACATGTACGTGGACAGCTAGCCATCAAAAAGATCACTATTCGATATCAGTTTCTCATACCTCACCTTGATGATATGTTGGATCAATTGGGAAGATCGTGCATGCTTTTGAAGATTGATCTAAGAAGCAGCTACCATCAAATTCACATTAGGCCAGGAGATGATGAAAGACGGTGTTCAAGACCCCGGAGGGATTATATGAGTGAATGGTCATGCTTTTTGGAGTATCCAATGCCCCTAAAACTTTCATGAGATTGATGAACTAATTATTGAAGCCATTTTTGGGGAGGTTCATGATTGTCTACTTTGACGACATCTTTATCTACAGTTCAAGTGAATAGGAACATATGAAACACCTACAAGAGCAGTTGATGGTGCTACAAGATAATGAGTTATATATCAACTTGAAACAGTGCAGCTTCATGACTAGCAGCTTGATATTCTTAGAGTTTGTAGTTAGCTTTTAAGGAATCTATGTTGACGAAGACAAGGTAAAGGCAATACGGGAGTGACCTACATCTAAGAGTGTCATAAAGTGAGGAGTTTTAATAGTTTAGCTACTTTCTAACAATGTTTCATTCGAAATTTTAGTAGTTTGGTGGCATCTGTCACCGATTGATTGAATAGGAAATGTCCTTTTCTTTGGACCGAGGCGGCCGACAAAGCTTTTGCGTTAATCAAGGATAAGCTTACCAATGCTCTCATATTGGCTTTTCCTTATTTTGAAAAGGTGTTTAAATTAGAGTGTGATGCTTGTGGAGTTGGCATTGGAGTAGTTCTTTCGCAAGAGAAGAGGCCTATTGCCTTTCTAAGTGAAGAGTTGAATGAAGAAAGGAAAAAATGGTCTACTTATGAGTAAGAACTATATGCAGTGTATCTTTCTTTAAAGACTTTGGAAAGCTATCTTATATCTTGTGACTTCATTCTCTATTCGGACCAACAATCGTTCCAACATTTCAAAATCAAAAGCACATCAACAAGATGCATGAAAGGTGGGCATCTTATTTGAACAATTCAACTTTATAATACGACGCAAATTTGGTGTTGACAACAAAGTTTCCATTGCATTGATTAGGAGAGTCTCATTATTGGTTTTTTCGCAAAGTGAGATCATTGGCTTTGATTTCTTGTAGGAATTATATGAGCAAACAAAGACTTTGAGGAGACTGGGGAGAAGTGTTCGACGATACAACCCACACAAGACAATCATATTATGGAGAGTTTACTTTTCAAAAGAAATCAGCTTTGTGTTCCAAGAACTTCTTTGAGAGAGAAGATCATTCGAGATTTGCATGAAGGCGGGCTTGGAGAATACTTTGGAAGAGATAAGACCACGACTAGTCTTGAAGAGAGGTATTATTGACCTCAATTGAGAAAGGATGTGGCTATTGTTGTGAGAAGTTATCAGATTTGCCAAGTTTCTAAGGGACGAGCACAAAATACGAGTTTGTACACATCTTGAATGTTCCTAAAGATATTTGGGGATTTATAGATTTTGTGTTGGGACTTCCTCGTACACAAAAGGGCGTGGATTCAATCTTCATTGTGGTAGATAGATTCTCAAAGATGGCTCAATTTATTCCTTACCACAAGACTTTCAATGCATCACATATGGCTAAGTTGTTCTTACAAGAGGTTATGAGATTGCATGGTGCGCCAAATTTCATTATTTACGATCGGGATAGTAAGTTCTTAGCTACTTTGTTGACTACTTTATGGAGGAGATTTGATACATTCTTGAAGTATAGTAGCACGACGTACCCTCAAACCGATGGATAAATGGAAGTTGTCAACCCCACTTTAGGCAATTTGCTATGAAGTATATATGAAGACAACCAAGAGCGTGGGATCAAGTTTACCTCAAGCTGAATTTGCTTTCAATAGCATGGTCCATAATTCAATGGGTATGTCACTGTTTACAATTGTCTATAGAAAAGTACATCAACATCTCTTAGATTTAGCTATACTACCAATTGGGGAGAAGTTAAGTAGTGCAGGTAGCACCATGGATGAACAAATCCTAGATGTTCAAGAAGAGAAACGATTGAAATTAGAGAATTCTAATTCAAAGTATAAGGCAGTAGCTGACAAGAAGAGGCGTGAGAAAATCTTTTATGAAGGAGACATGGTGATAATGTACTAACAAAGGGAGAGAATTCCTATTGGTGCTTATAATAAGTTGAAGTTAAAGAAATATGGGCCATTTAAGATCGTGAAGAAGATTAGTGATAATGCTTAAGTTGTAGATCTTTTGAACGATATGACGATGTCTAAGACATTTAATGTAGCGGATCTCTACGTATGCCACCCGACCAAGCAGTTGTACCCATAATATACTCGAGGGCGAGATCTTTTAAAGAGGGAGGAACTGACATAGGAGATCGGGGCAATGGGGCAGCAAATACAGCAGCAGATATAGATTGACCCCAAATATTAGTCGACTAGGTCTCTAAATAGAAAAATGGGTTCTTTTAGTAGTCAACTTACCAGTCGACTAGACCATATTAGTCGACTAACCAATCTCAGTAGTCGACTAATTTTATGCAACCGAGAGTAAAAAAATTTTCTGAACTTCTTATTAGTCGACTAATCCCTAGCACTAGTCGACTAATACTGTCTCGACTGTTTTCATATTCTGTTTAGGGTTTGGTTTTTGGGTTTAATTGGATTCCAAATTGTTTTGTTTTCTTTTTTATTTTTAGTTTCCTAATTAGATTAGATGACTACTTTTAAAGCCTACTTAAGGTCATTGTATTTTTATTTTAGAATCAACTTTGATCAATACAATTGAGTATTTCCTCTTAATTTGTTTGTGAATTCGAGTTGTCCTCTTTTGCTGGTGGTTTCAAGTTTTTTGCTTGTGGATTCAGGTACTTTCTCCACCTGAAGGTTACTTTTAGGTGTTGGCTCAAAGGCCCATCACTCTAGTTTTGATGATGATTAACTCATATAGTTATAGTACTAATGATCTTATGTTTAATTAGTCTCAGATTTGTGATCAAGATCTTAGTAGGGGTTTAGCTTCAATAAAGGATTTAAAGTCAAGTTTTGAAGATAGCACGTGTTGATTCAAGAGCTTGTGCATCAAGACCACATCAAGTACTCAAGAAGAGTCTAGCTCATTGGATCAAGCTATTGGACCAAGTCAAGAAGAAGATGAGAAGACTTCAAGTGAAGACCTTCAAGAGAAGACTTGTCTAGATTTGTTTCGTTAAGATTTTATTTTTAGATAAAATGTAAAGGATATATAGTTGGTAGACTGCTCAAGTATATCATATACACTCACACACAAGATTTATTTGTGTTTTCATAAAAGAGTTTTCACTTTGGAAAAGAGTTTTCATTTTGAAAAAAATACCATTTTAGTTTTTGGAGTTTCTTATATACATATGTTTAACCAAAACTATTTTAAAACTTTATGTCAAAAACATAGATACTTCATCATATATGTGTAGTGGATCATATCCATACAAATTAAGCTTTAAAAGTACTTAAAATATCTTGTTTTTGTATTTGATAAAGTTTTGAAAAAATCAATTTGGAAAAATACAGATTTTGTTTTAAGCCAAATTTTCATAACACAAAAATAGTTCAAAATGTTTGTAACATGGTTTGATTTTTATTCAAACATGTTTGTATTTCAAAGTATATTATTGAACTTATTTTTGTGGATTTTTAGAGAATTTATGAGATTTTATTAAAGGAAAAATACCAAGTTTTTAATCCTTAAAAATATACTGTTTTGGCTTCTGCCGGTCGACCGAGTCAGGAGTCGGTCGATCGAGTCGGTCGACCGACGTGCACAAACGTGCATGCTTTGTTTGGCTGGAGGGCCGATCGACTGACCCGGTTGACCGCCAAAGAGTGCTGCTCTCCGGAAATGGCCCCGGTCTACCGGGCGGTCGACCGGCAGAGAGCTCTGCTCTCTGTATCCAGGCCACGGTCGACCGGCCGGTCGACCGCCTCTGTTTTCTGTATCTAGGCCACGGTCGACCGGCCGGTCGACCGCTGTCTCAACGGTCAGAAATCTAACCGTTGGCCGGTCGATCGGGCGGTCGACCGACAGCAGACCAGACTGCTGATCTGGCCTGCAACGGCTAGTTTTTAAGAAGCCTATAAATTAGGCTTCCCTTGAACTATTTTACACAAGATTTTTGGAGAGTTTAAAAGCTAGTTTTTCCCATCTATTTTAGAGTTTTTCTCCACTAGTTTGAGAACAAATATTTCCAATTCAAAAGGAAGTTTATCAAGAGTGTTTTAAAAGTGAATTTTTGAGTTTTCCTCCACCAAATCAATCCTAGTTTTCTCATACATATACCTGAGCTATCCATTGCTATATCATCCTATAGGGATCTTTGTTGTGAGAGAATTTTTAGGTGATCAAAGTGTTGTGATCACCAAATTGTTCTTCATTGTATTGGAGGAGGCGGACTTATGGGTTCGCGGTGTTTCGAGTTCTAGTGAGAGCTCATTGTAGAGGTGTGGCCTCGGCAAGCTTGCGTGCTTGCATGTGTTTATTCTTGCAGGAATGAGCAAAGGGACTAGAGAGTCTAAGAGTTCTAGTGTGAACTCCTTATAGGTGTTGCGGCACCGAGTGATCCGATGGAATCGATTTTAGTGAAAATCCTTCATAGTGTTGAAGGCGCGGACGTAGAGCAAGTGTGCTCGAACCTCGAAACAATTCTCCCGTATTTGCGATTGCTCTCTCTATCTCTCACTTGTCTTTATATCTTGCATTCACTTATTGTCATATTCATTACTTGCTTGATATATTCTTGTGTTTATATTGTCATATGCTTGGAAATTGTTTGCTCACACTTGTATTCAACCAAGAGAGCCAAAGCGGCACCTTAACTCTTATCTAGAGGAATCTTGAGGAGATAATGCAGAGCCCTTCATGGGGAATTCGGCTACACTCTTAGGTTATACTTGGTGTGTTTAGCTTAAGAATTTTTAGTTTACATAAATAATTTTAATTCCGCATTAATTCATCATTAGATTAGCTAGTCACCTATTCACCCCCTCTAGGTGATTTCAATTAGTATTAGAGCCACGTGCTCTTGATTTGGGTCTAACAACCTTGAGTTAAAGATCCTCATTTATACCTAATCACAATATTTGTACACACACATGGATTTCATATCACCTCCCACTTTTGACATTCTTGACATCCAAACTTGAAAAGTTAAGATGTCTATGTACCTCAAAAGCCTAGGTATTCATGTTTATCTTACTACCACTAAGGATTCATATGTTAGTAATAGCAAGTATATTGAGGCTAACTCAAAAATCATTCATGCTTTAAAGTCAACCCTAAATGATGAATATTTACCTAGGATTTCTAACGTTGATTCGGCTTTTGTAGTATGGAACACAATACTCTCCCTTGGCGAACAAGAACAATACTACGCGGAGAGCGACTCGGATGTTGGAAATGAAGCTTCCAACGTATGCTACATGGTCCAAGGGGATAACCCCCTTAAGGTAAACACCAAATCCGAGTTAGAAGAGGATGTTGATATGTCTTATAATGAACTTGCTTCATTTTGTCAACAACTTCTAGAAAAATATGACATGCTTAAAAAGGATAATAAGAAAATGAAAAATAAATTTGATTACTTGTTAAAAGAAAAAGATTCATTTCAAAATAAATTAGAATGCATTTCTAAAGAAAATGAATGTTTGAAAAATGAAAATATTTCCTTGCTTTCTAAACTAAATGATCTTTGTGAAGAAAATACCTCTTTGGAAAATAAGATTATTTTGGTGGAAAAGGAAAAGGAAATTGCTTTGAATGAAAACATCTCTTTGAAAAGAAAAGTTATTTCAAAAGAAAAGGAAAATGTTTCTAAAAGGTAAAAGATTGTTGATCATGCTTTTCATGCTACAACCATTGATAAAAATAAGTTAAATTTTTGAAAAATAAAATAGATTGTTTGAGCTTAACTTTTAGCAAATGTGCATTTAATCATTCTACATTGGAATCCTTGTTTCAAAGGAAACAAGCTCCACATGTTCATGCACATCACCAACAACATGCATATGCACACTTTGCACGTCATGATCACTCTCATACACATATGCATAATAGAGTGTACAAGTGTACACATTGCGGCCACAAAGACAATTTAGCAAGATTTTGTTATGATAGAATAAACTCTTTAAATTTTGCTAATAAGAATATTTGGGTTCCTTACAATGCTAACCCCCGAGGACCCTAAAGAAAATAGGTACCAAAATCCCCACCTTTTGTATTTGATATAGTTGCGGGCTCTCACAAAACGTGAGAGGTTTGGTGCCTTGGTGGTGGATGCATGGACTTGATGGACATACATTTGATGTACCGCTATCAAGGAGGTTTGGTGGGATGACCACTATGTTTTGGAGATTTAGAGTATAGTTCTCATGTTTTGGTAACTATCTCTAAACTCCTAGTTTATTTACATGCTTTTATAATTGATAATTTTTAGCATGTTTAAGTTTTATGATAAAATAATCATGTTTTGTACTTCATGTGGTAAATACTTATTTAGATGTAGTTTTATCAAAACTTGTGTATATACGTGTACAAGTAGTGAGTAACATTTGATTCATATACGTTTGCATTTTATTGTTCATTTGTACTCACTACATGAACATGTATAGCCTAGTTTTGATGATTCCCTCATTTATACTTATTTTTTTCTATTTTCATATTTTACTTCATGTATATGTAATTTTTTGTTCAAACTAATAAATATACATGTATGCCATTGAATCACTTGCCTTCATGAAAATACTATATAGACTCTTTTTATGTTTGAGATATGTATGCATATTGTTAGTTTTGGATAAAAACAAATATATACCTAGAAGTTTGTTTTTAGATGAAAAATAAATTTTCATGATTTTCACCTGTTTGATGTTTTGAGGTTTATTGCTTAGTTTCATGAAAATGCTATTCACATGTTGCTTGTGTACTCACACTTCATTTGTTACTCATGACATTGTTTTCATGAGAACTTTTGTGCTTTATAGATTTCGAGTGTCAACTCCTATGTATTTAGTATGTTTCATGATATACATATGTTTTGGTTTCATATTTGAAAGATCTTTAACTAGTTTTTCAAAAAAAAATTACTTTAACTAGTTATTTATTCTTCATTTGGTAGTATTTTCACAATAAAAATATTTTTAAACTCTTATTTTTGAAAACCCCTACCAACCCCAAATAAGGGCGGACGGATGGGCGAGCATGCCTTGTATGCCTTATTAAAAATCTTTTATCTTGTGCATGAAAAGGGTAGTTATTTATGAGTTATACACTAATTTCACATCATAGTTTCAATTGGTATCACAATTGACATATTTTGTATACTCATATTTTATTCTCTATATATGTATGCTTTAAATTTCAAATAATATCAATTTCTATTAGTATTTTCATTTTCATACATATATATGATTTATTTGTGCTTGATTTACAAGATATTTACATGTTTAAAGCACAAAGTATGTTTATGCTAAGCTTAATTTGAATCTTAATTTTCAGTTGGTATCTCAATTGGTATTTTAACAAGCTTATGCATTATTTTCTTTTGGTATTTTTATTGATATCAAAATTTACAATATATTTCAATATATTTCAATTAGTATCAATATTTTTCTATTTCCAATTGGGTTTAAATTTCATTTGGTATCAATATATTTCAATTGGTATCAATACATATTGGTATCAAAAATTTATCATGTATTTCAATTGGTAAAATGTTTCAATTTCAATTGGTATCACAAATTTCTTAATTCATATGGTATCAAAATCTTGTGATATCTCAATTTGATTTGTTGAAAAATTCAAAATTTGATATTTTTTAGTTACAATTGGTATCTCAAAATTTTTTTTGTTTATTTACAAAGGTATCTCAAAATGTGTTTTATTACCTTGAGTAAATTTCAAAATTTGTTTAAATAATTATCAAAAAATTGTAGTTAAAAATGTTTTGATATGTATTGCCTATATGCAAGGGGACCTTAACATCTCTTCTACATAGAGATTCATGATAAGTGTATCTTATATTGAGGAGTTTGATAACTCTTCTTTATGCGATACACGTGTGTAGGGGAGCTTCACATCTCCACTTATGCATTGCATACTTTGCTTTATGTGAGTTAGGGCTTTGTCATCCCTTCTTCATATAATGCAAGTATGTAAGGGAGCTAACTTCACATCTCTCTCTTCATGAATGTATATCGCATATATCTCTTTATTGTTTGATTTAATTTTACCCCTTTGTTGATTTTTGTTTCTACCAAAAAGGGGGAGAACATTGTTTTGTGTTTACTTTAACTCCTTTGTTGATGATTGACAAAAAGAGGGAGAGGCATTCTAGTATATATGCATGTTTTTCTTGCTTTATACATAAAGGGGGAGAAGAAATTTTGTTTATGCATATTTTTTGTTTTGCAAAAAAGGAGAGAAGAATGTGATGAGTTCTGGTATGTTTGTCTCCTTATGTTTGCATACATGTTTGTTTATTTTTACGAGTTTTAATTGAATATATATTTGTTTATTGTTATGCATGAGTTAAGGGGGAGCTTCTTTGAAGCTTTACTTTAATCCATGCATATATAACTCCATGAGTTTTATCATCATCAAAAAGGGGGAGATTGTTGGCCCAAAGGCCCATCACTCTAGTTTTGATAATGATTAACTCATGTAGTTATAGTACTAATGATCTTGTATTTAATTAGTCTCAGATTTGTGATCAAGATCTTAGTAGGTGTTTGGCTTCAACAAAGGATTTAAAGTCAAGTTTTGAAGCTAACACGTGTTGATTCAAGAGCTTGTGCATCAAGACCACATCAAGTACTCAAGAGGAGTTTAACTCATTGGATCAATGTATTAGACCAAGTCAAGAAGAAGATGAGAAGACTTCAAGTGAAAACCTTCAAGAGAAGACTTGTGTCAAGTTTTGTTTTGTTAAGATTTTATTTTTAGATAAAATGTAAATGATAGAATAGTTGGTGGATTTCTCAAGTATATCATGTACACTCACACACAAGATTTATTTGTGTTTTCGTAAAAGAGTTTTCACTTTGGAAAGAGTTTTTATTTTGGAAAAATACCGTTTTGATTTTTGGAGTTTCTTATATACATATGTTTAACCAAAACTATTTTAGAACTTTATGTCAAAAACATAGATATTTCATCATATATGTGTAGTGGATCATATACATACACACTAAGCTTTAAAAGTGTTTAAAATATCTTATTTTTATATTTGGAGAAGTTTTAGAAAAATCAATTTGAAAAAATACAGATTTTGTTTTAAGCCAAAATTTTCATAACACAAAAATAGTTCAAAATGTTTGTAACATGGTTTGATTTTTTTTCAAACATGTTTGTATTTCAAAGTATATTACTGAACTTATTTTTGTGAATTTTTAGAGAATTTATGAGATTTTATTAAAGGAAAAATACCAAGTTTTTAATCTCTAAAAATATACTATTTTGGCTTTTGCCGGTCGACCGACCCGGTCGACCGACCTGGTCGACTGACGTGCACAAACGTGCACGCCTTGTTTGGCTGGAGGGCCGGTCAACCGACCCGGTCGACCGCCAGAGAGTGCTGCTCT
The DNA here is from genome assembly GCA_038442645.1 of Agave tequilana. NCBI lineage: Eukaryota > Viridiplantae > Streptophyta > Magnoliopsida > Asparagales > Asparagaceae > Agave > Agave tequilana. Next base: position 64,356 of record JAVJIF010017714.1, on the reverse strand, counting down.
CTGGAAATGGCCCTGGTCGACCGGCAGAGAGCCCTGCTATCTGTATCCAGGCCACGGTCGGCTCAACGGTCAGAAATCTGACCGTTGTTGGCCGGTCGACCGGGCGGTCGACCGACAGCAGACCAGACTGCTGATCTGGCTTGCAACGGCTAGTTTTTGAGAAGCCTATAAATTGGGCTTCCCTTGAACTGTTTTACACAAGATTTTTGGAGAGTTTAAAAGCTAGTTTTTTCATCTATTTTAGAGTTTTTATCCGCTAGTTTGAGAGCAAATATTTCCAATTCAAAAGGAAGTTTATCAAGAGTGTTTTAAAAGTGATTTCTTGAGTTTTCCTCCACCAAATCAATCATAGTTTTCTCACACATATACTTGAGCTATCCATTGCTATATCATCCTATAGGGATCTTTGTTGTGAGAGGATTTTTAGGTCATCAAAGTGTTGTGATCACCGAATTGTTCTTCATTGTATTTGAGGAGGCGGACTTGCGGGTTCGTGGTGTTTCGAGTTCTAGTGAGAGCTCATTGTAGAGGTGTGGCCTCGGCAAGCTTGCGTGATTGCCTGTGTTTGTTCTTGCGGGAACGAGTGAAGGGATTAGAGAGTCCAAGAGTTTTAGTGTGAACTCCTTGTAGGTGTTGCGGCACCGAGTGATCCGGTGGGATCGATTTTGGTGGAAATCCTTCATAGTGTTGAAGGCGGGAACGTAGAGTAAGTGTGCTTGAACCTCGAAACAATTCTCCCGTGTTTGCGATTGCTCTCTCTCTCTCTATCTCTCACTTGTCTTTATATCTTGCATGCACTTATTGTCATATTCATTACTTGCTTGATATATTCTTGTGCTTATATTGTCATATGCTTGGTAACTAAGAGAGCCAAAGCGGCACCTCAACTCTTATCTAGAGGAATCTTGAGGAGATAGTTCAGAGCCCTTCACAGGAAATTCGACTACACTCTTAGGTTATACTTGGTGTGTTTAACTTAAGAAATTTTAGTTTACATAAATAGTTTTAATTCCGCATTAATTCATCATTAGATTAGCTAGTCACTTATTCACCCCCCCTTCTAGGTGATTTCATCAGGGTTCGTTGGTACTAGAACGAGATCTAACCAGCATCTTCGTTTCTTTGTCTGCGTCAGGAAGAAAGAAATACATATTTCTTGAAATAGATAGCTCTTTTACGAGGCAGACTGCAAGGCAACGTTGTTGAATCAGCACCATTGCATTGCAACTGAGAGCGATTTAGAATCCATGCGCAAAGATTTCTTCGGTTGTACATTGGAGCATTGCTCATGTACGCAAAGTGTCGTGCCATCTTGCCAGCCTCTTGTTCGAACATGCGTATCATAATGAGGGAGAGCGATATAAAATTGACTATTGTCAAGTGCAGGATTCACCAAACCAATCTGCTGGTTGATTACCCTCGCTGATTTCCATTCTGATCTCCGATAATTTTCCTACAAGTGCAAGTGTATTGATTCTTGTTCATAGGAATGGATCTTGAGGGAAATAGCAAAAATGAGTGATCAGCAAGAATCAGAAAAGAAACCGAAGTTTCCTCCACAAAATTCATGTTACAGTACTCCCCCATTAAATGTTTTTGAGGTGCAAGCAGCCAAACAACCAGCGTGCATGGCCAGCTTGTGGGTTTCTTCTTTTGTTCTTTCGCAATAAAAGCATATCCACTGTGATGGAATGGCCCCTCCTTCACTCTGCTGCTCATTAATGGATTCAAGAAGAATACAAGGGGAGGTGACCGGGCTAAATAGACTGGCAATTAATGAGAGTAGTCCTTTTCCGGTGAGCTACGCAGCTGAGCTACCTGGTATGAGAATTTGTCTCCACCAATCCTCGTTTGACAGCTCACATTGCCGGAGCTCCTTATCCGATCCTCTTCCATAGTTTCCGCTTTCGAGACGTTGCATCATCGATCGGCTTGGTTGAGGGTTTACCACAGGTTGGTCAGAAATTCCAGACGACGACTTCATGACTCCGTAGACATTTTAGTGAACAGTTCTAAAATGATACGCTACCTCATACAATAACAACAAAACTTTTTTTCAAATTTTGGGTCGGCTCCATTCGCATTTTCTTCCATTGACCTCTACTGAGAAGCAAATATTCACAGTAGTTGCGTAAAACATTGTGATATTTTTTTTTCTTCCATTGTCTCCATCCAAAGGTCGTTTAGCTCTCCCGCTGGTCTTCATTGTGTTGGAAACATAAGCTAGATACTTTCATATTCCGTTTGTCTTCTTGGCTTCTAAAGATACATTGAACCCGCCTACAAACTCTTCGTGTTCTTTTCACACAATGAACAAACACTTCTTATTTTATGATGCAGCTGAGGGGATTAATTTAATCTTATTTATGATACATGAATATATTTAATTTTGTTAATTTTCATATTTATTTTTAGGCCCTTTTATAAAAGCCATGTAACTAGTTGTTTTCATCAAGTTGAAAAATAGAAACTCTTCTCTCTTCTTAGTACATCTTTATAGCCTCATTTACTTAATATTTGACATCAAGAGTATACACCCCTCTTGTGCTTTGATTGTTTGCAATCTTTTTGCCTCATTAAAATGGTATCAGAGCCTGATTAAAAGAGTACCATCGCTTCCAACAATAATATGTTGCAATCCCAACTTTCTCGTTTCACCAGCAAGAATTACAATCAATAGAGAATTCAAATGAAAGTGATGTACCAATCTCAAGAACTTTGGGACATCATCGAAAGCGGAGTTGTAGAACCAATTGATATAATAAATCTCACCCCACAACAACTTCAAGAATTAAAGGAGAATACAAAAAGGGCAAGAAGGTCTTATTTTTCATCTACCAAGCGGTGGATGAGGTCATCTTCGAGAGAATATCGACGGTGACTTCGGCAAAGGAAGCATGGGAAACACTTCATTCTTCATATAAGAGAGATGACAAGGTGAGGATGGTAAGACAACAAACTATTCGTAGCGAATTTGATACACTCAAAAGGAAGGACTTTGAATCCATTGAAGATTATTTCAATCGGATTATTTTTATTGTTAACCAACTGAAAGTGAATGGTGAGAAGACTCAAGATCAAAGAATCATTAAGAAGATTCTACGAAGTTTGACTCAGAAATTTGAGTCAACCGTAGTGACCATTGAAGATCGAAGGATTTGTCTACACATCTGTGGAGAGTTTATTGAGATCACTCCAATCTCATGAATTTCGGATGAAGTAATATGATTCTACTCCTCTTGAGCAAAGCTTTCTAAGCACATGTCTTTTTGAGATGGCCTAGGAGAAAGAAGAGGAAGAGGTTTAATCGTGAAAGAGAAAAAAGTCTATTTCTCGCATGTAATGTTAAAGAAATTGCACACGATGAAGTGTCCTGCATCAACAGCGGATGTAGCAATCATATGACTAGAAACAATAAGGTGTTCATGAACCTTGATGAATCTATTACAAGTGAAGTCTGGACCGGTGATGATAAGAGACTTTATGTGATAATAGTTCGGCTATTTCTGTTACAAAAAATCATGTTTTTCATGGAAATAGAAAGCACATAAGGATCAATTTTACTTCATTCGTAACTTGGTAAAAGATGATGAGATCAATATCATGCATTGCAAAACACAAGAGCAAATTGTTGACATCTTTGCAAAAGCTTTGAAGTATGATGTTTTCAAGAAGACGAAGGAAAAACTTGGCATGATGGTAATCTAGCTTAAGGGGGGCTATTGGAAAAGCTAAACCCCTTTGTATTTCCTTTGTCTCTTTGGCTTTCCAAGACACATTGAATCCAGTTACGAACTTTTCAAGCTCCGAATATATTGAACAACACTCTTCATGCAATGAACAAATATTTCGTATTTTGTGATACAGTTAAGGAGATGAACCTAATCTTTTATAATGCACAAATGTATTTAATTTTGTTAATTTTCATATTTATCTTTAGACTCTATATAAAGTCCATGTAACTAATTGTTTTCATCAAGTTGAAAAATAAAAACTCTCCCTCTTCCTCTTACATCTTTGTAGCCTCATATGCTTAATATGTGATATTAAAAATACACACCCCTCTTGTGCTTTAATTGTTTGCAATCCCGTCGCCTCATCACATTGTACCATTAATTATTATCCTATATCTTCTCTTGATTAATATATTTACTATCCTGCATTGTACATGCACAAACTATTCTAATTAATTAATTCTTTTCTATTTTTTTCCCTCAATGAAAACGATTCCAGTGGGTGTGCTTACTTATTTTATCTCTTACACTATTTTCATTTACTCATCCCAACATTGTCATTTCTTCTACACTCATATTGTAAACATACTGTTTCTTAATTATCCAACATTCTAGATTTCAGGGCATTGCATGTGTTATAATTGTGAAGTAGAATTTTCTCTTTAATTTCATGTTAACTTACAATCACATAAATCTCAAAAACACTATCTATTGTAACCATTTCTCATTGATTCTATGAATAATATCTTCCTAGAATCGACTATTTTGATGAATGATTAATCTCAAATAGCGAAATGAGCATTTTATATTATATGCTTTGGTTTATATTATATGCTCACCCTTTCTTATTATTTTGTTAAAGTTATATTCGATATATTTTGTTTTCATTCTCTTTTAGGTTCAAAATTTTCTCTTCATTTTTCTATTTCAGAACTTATTTTTTCTTTAGTCTCGTCAACATAAATAAAAGACACATGATTCATACGGTGGTATTTCTTCTGGTTTTGCTTCTTTTCGCAAGCTAATAACGTAGCATCTTGAATGATAAATAGATTCAACAAAACCACCAAAACAGCTGGAGAGGATGTTGAGATCCATGATGATGAAAGACACATTTTGCAAGTACGGAATGTTTCTATGCATATTTACACCCTTCTATCTCGGGAGTGTTTCGTTAAATTTTTATTGATGAATCGCCGGCGGATTTTACTTCATGGTTTTATCACAAAAAATATATATATTTAATAGAAAATAACTCTTGTCGCGTATTGTCCCTCTCTCTCCTCGGCTATTCAGTTGCATATAAAAGAAAATGTTGCATTAGCTAGATCAAGAAAAAGCAGATGTCATCAACTTTTGGGAAAATAATTTATGCAGGTGTTGTTTGAGGGTAAACATAAATGAAATTATTCCTTTTCTATGCACAAATCGTCTACACAGTCTTAGTTCTCTAAATTAGAGTAACACATGATGGTTTCACCAAAACATATAGGGACCATATGTGTTGCTCTTGCGTAGAGAAGAATCACATTGATTATATAAGTTTATCGAAAAGAAACTTTTTTTCTTTAATCAAGAGGATTAGTCAAGAATAAAGGATGAGGAGGATTTGTTTTCTTGAAATATAAAAAGAAATTTGGTGTTTCAAAATTTACACTCTTATGGTCCTCCTCCTTGGATTACAAGACAGTGAAAGGTGAATAATGAGATCACTCCAAATTTTTTTTCTAATCTTTTTTCCTTCTTCTATATTTTAAACAAGTATAAAGATCATAATCTGATGTTAATTAAATCTGAATCTTTCAAGAAACTAAGATCATAACTTGTGTTGTGCATTCTCTTTTTTTTCATTCCATGAACGCAAGCACAGCAGAGTGGCTTCATTCTCTCAGGTCTACCTCTCTCTCTCTAACTTACAAAAGCAGAAATTTTGTTACCTCCTCCTCTTTTTTCTCAGTTGTATGACATAATCTTTTCATCAAAAATCTTTTCACCAAAATATGGCAGAAGAATATGTTGTTTTTTTCACAACATGCACACTTTTTTTATGCATTAATTAAAATTTTACGTATTTGAGGGGAAGATGGATATTTTTGTCAAGAGGTTTAGTCGAAAATCAAAGACAGTGAGAGGGGTGGGTCGAATTTTTCCCTTTTAAAGCATCTCCCTCATACACACCTACCCTCTGTCAAAAGTCAAAATTGAGATGCTAATTCTTCTTCTTCTTCTTCTTCCACTCACCAACCTCCAGTTATGAGTTGAGCCAGGTGGGATTTGAGAAGAAAACTCCTCCACGCTTGAGTCTCATTGCTTACATGATACATTGTGACCCTGATTCCATGAGTGATTCAGGACTGGGTTAATTCTTCCACCATCAACAAGACTTTGTTGTTTCAGATGTTTGTGAGTCCTGTTTGTCAAAGGTGATCTGTGACTCGTGTGCGTATGCACAGAGAGGAGTCAAGGATTCGCTGAGAAGAAAGTTAGGTGAGGAGAGCGACATTGGCAGATTGCTTGTTTCCAGTAAAGTTTTATTTTAGTTTGCTTTCACAAGTGATAAAACTACAAAGAATTTCTATCCGTTTTTAGAAAACTATTATGAGGTATTATTAATAAAACACAAAAAGTTTCATAACGCTGCCATGACGGATTCAAGGGTGTACAGACCACCTGACGTGGCGAAAGCCAAAGCTACATATAACCGGACGGTACTTCGCGAGTCATGAGTCTTCCATCAAAACTAATGAACAGCTCGATGTGAAAAGAGGGAAAGTCAAAAAATAGTCTTTTTTTTTTGTGAGGCTCAACAAAAACTTTTTTGTTTTTTATTTTTGTTTTCTATCTCCTGCATCGGGTCATCCATCAGCTTTGATGGACGGCCTATGATCTTCCTGTTTTGACTGCTCCGTCGAGTTGCCGGTCACTTACGACACTCATGAAATTCCGATACTATTGACCGTGCGCGTAAAGAAACTAACCCGCTCTTTTTTTTTTTTTTTTTTTTTGAGGATAACCACGTCCCAGTCTGCGGAGCACTAGTTTGGCTATCACTGCTTTCATGAAAAAAATGCTGATGCTAATTTATTGCATGTTTAGGTTTTTGATAGTTTTCTGTAATTAGATGAAAGTCTATGATAATTTCATAGTACGAAGTTTTCTTTTTTTTTTTTTAATGAATCGCCTAGTTGACCATTATGAATCCCAAGTAGGAATTCGCCATGAGGGTTATGATATATTAGTTACATTCACGGTGCCAGTAAATCACAATCGTCCATGAAATAATGAACAACTAAGATTAACAACTGGGACAATCCTTGATTACTGTCGTTTCGAGGGATAATTTTCCGAACAAGAATTAGAGAAATTGGTTCACTATTCACTTGATTAAAAATCTTTTTTTTTTTTTTATGTTGCATATTCATTGATTGTTTAATCTTTTAGACAGATTCAAGGAGATCACAACGAGGACTGTGCAGCAGATGCACACCGGTGAGGTCTTTGACAGTTAATCAGAAGAGATGAGAGTAAGAATGATAGCAGTGAGTCAGACGGGACGTGATAGGAGCCTGACTTTTGTTTTGCGACTTAACTGTAAAAACAGACTTCGATTTTAATGTCATCCTGACTTTTTTTCCTCGATCACCTGCATATGCTTTATTCAGTACTATCTTTTGTGTTTACGACGGTTTCATTAAAATCTTATTAATGAAAGGTGATGGGCAATTTTTTTGACCGACTGTTTACAACTTTTATGTCGCATGTTCATGATATCCCTCTGATAGTACCTGCAACACTACAGGGCATTCTTTTAAGTGAGAGCGTGTGGTAGAGTCACCACAAAATTTCAAACTACTGGGTGTCTCAAAATTTAATGGAGATTTCATAAAAACCTCTCAAAATATTCTAAAATTTAATGGAGATTTCATAATCAAAACCATGCATAAATGACCAGAACCATGGCCTCTTTTTACAGCCTGTTCAAGGTTGAGTTCTGACCAGTCCCAAAAATTCATTTTATTATAAAAATAAAAAAACAAAAGATTTTCTTTTGAATGAAAAATATAAAACAAAGATAATAATAAGAAGGGGGAAAAAACAGCAGCCAGGTTAATGTGTCATTTTATTATTTTCTTTTTCCTATTTATTTTTTAAGAAAAAGTCTTGGCCCACCAAGAAATACATAGCCTGATTGGACTATTAGTTGGGCCAGCCGGGTAAAGTTTCCTCTATTGGTCTTGTGGCAGCCTCAACTTAGAAAAGCCTCGTATTATAAATTCTTAACTTTTATTCTACATCCGAAAATTATATAATTGGGCAAAATTTCACACATGAGTCACAGGACCAATAGTGATGATGATGATTTCTATCATCGTTTATTATATTTTTTTTGAGGAAAAGTTGAGGTTCAATTTTAAGGTAAAAAGTGGCGGAGGCAGAACTTTCAACTTGAAGGTCAATTTTTTTTCCACCAATCCAAATACTCCACCAAATATTGGTGAGAAAACAACTATAGACGATGGCAAAAATAAGATCTTTTTTTAATGTGAGTGTAACAAAGTAATATTAGACTTTTATTATATCTAATGTAATCTAAAAAAACATTCAATGTTTAAAATCTAAACTGAAAATTTTAAAAATATGGTTTCTCAAATGTTATTGGAAAATGAATTAATAAAATAAACTATTATTAAATTTATTGAAAATCTGATTAGAAAAAAATGTTAGTTATAACTCTAATATTTTTAAATAAAAAATCATGATCCTATCCCTAAACTAATAATATGTTAAAAATTTAACATTAGTGAATTCATCTCTATTACTTTTTAGGTAAAGTGTAACATAAATTTGTACTATTATAATTTTTACATTATTCTAAATAATCAGTCGTTATTGTTAAATATTTTATTTTTTAATAGTATATTATGGTGGAAAAAATGTCACCAGTTCGCGGTGAATGAATCTCCGCCACAAGTGAATGGACGCTCCCGATCAGACCTACCAGAGCACACAGAGAAGAAACACCTTTCAGGTCATGACCACCGATGTGGTGCCGACCTAAGACCCTCGGGCGTAAGAATCGATAGTTGAAAAGGTGGGAGGATCATGCAAAGGAAAACTGCTAGTGCAGTGGGATGGACTAGCACATGAAAACTGCTAGTGTCGCAGTATATGTGTGCTCTGAGGTTTAGCGAAGCGACCCCCTTCTCCTTAGAGAAGAAGAATAATATATACTTCACAAGGATGCTGAAGTGGAGGCGAAATTAATGGATTGTTGTAACTGCGCGATCTGCACATGCTAGATTTTTTATAACAGTCGTGATCACCGATACTAATTGGTTGGGATTGCATGCCGAGAGAGTTGCCACTACTGCCCATTCTGATAGGGGTGTTACACATTATGAACATGAAGAAAGATGGAACTGCATAACTGTCGGTGGAGATCAAGAATGATCTGTTGTTGGAGCTTCAGGTTCAGAGCTGGAGCCTTCAGGGCAAGGAGGGTCTCACAGTGGAGAAAACACAGAGGAGGTGAAGACTTCGGAGTGGTAAAGGCGTCAAAATGGCAGAATGCGGTTCTGGGTTTAGAAATATCTTCAGATTGGAGGGCAACTCTAAGAAGACCGGATGTGGCACAGGCTTCGGGATGGACTCTAAGTGTGGATGTCTCGAGGGAACCCCTCGGTAGTTTGGACACATGTCATCATCCTGGTACGGGTTATATTTTGACCACTACAGATGCCCCTCCCGTTTCCCCACTTGTCAGAGTCTGTAGAAGGGAAGTCGAGGGAGCGAAGTAGATCAAAGGTACTCCTTACTTCGACGATGGCGGATAGAGGAGTGTACGATGAATCTCTTCGGATTATTGCAAATCTTTAGGAACTAATTGAAGATTGTACAGCTGGCTGCCAGTTATTGCATCAGTCGGCTAGATTCCTCAAAAGTCACATCTTGTGTCCCTTTGAATCCTGACATCATTATGACTATGATTGTAGGATTTTATGATTTGACAACAATGGTTGATCTTCTGCTTTTTTGTTACCAAAATCTCGAGAAGTTGGCCGACTTTTAGAGATCGGTAGTTTGAATTGAAGGCGGCGTGTCTTCTCGTCCATCTATAAATAGAGAAAGATCCATGGAAGAAATCATCTTCTTCAAAAATCTTTACTTCGAAACCCTAACTTCTTCTTTCCTTGCTGGGTTACCATGTTCTCCTCTTTCTCTTCATCAGATGGAGGAAGGAAAATGAGAGGGAGGAGGATAAGGAAGTGCTGATCAGGCTCTCTTTTAGGGATTTTGGCTTGTACGTCGCATTAGGTGCTGTGAAGGGGCTGTTACAATGCATTAGTTGTCATGACAGGGTACTGCACTGGAGGGATGTGCAGGATGGACGGATGGGCCTTCAGTTTGCCCAAACTGAGGGATGCTGGCTGATTGGTCGCTAATTTTGCACATTTATTATCATATTCCCATACTTATTATAGAATAAACTCTGCATTGTCCTAATTAAATGTTTAATTTATTTGCAGGCCCATTCCTAAAGGAGAGTGAAGAGAAATGAGCCCAAAAGCCCACCAAATTCTGAATTAAATCAGAATTAATTCGAACTCAGTGAATCAGGGCAAAATCAGAGAGGTTGAAAACCGGTTGAGAAGAATCCTCCCAGAATCGATCGGTTGAAGCAAAGATCAAAGGCCATTTCGTCAAAATCCCGGACTTAAACGAGAAATTCAACTGAAGATAAAATCAGAACGGGAAGCCGGAGAGCTCCACCAACAGGCTGTGGCCACCTGGCCACAGCAAGGCCGCGGAAATGCGGCCAAAACCACGTTTCCGCGGCTCTGTTATGGAGTTAGGGGAGCGTTTGCTCCCCCTATCTTTATCCTCTCCTATAAATTGGGTTTTTGCCTATAAAAAGGCAGGATTTGCACTTAAAATGGGACGACCATACAGAGATAGGAATTACTCTAGTTTTTCACTCTTTGTAGCATAGGTTTTTGTTTTCTTTTTATGTAATTTTAATTTGTATGTAAGCTAAGGTTAGATTGAGAAGCATGTAAGTAAGAGAGAGGCTTATGTTGAGAGTGACACCGATGTACCCTCCTCCTTTCTTCCATCGTTTCAAGCAATAAAAGGTAATATTTTTTTATGTTCTTCTTTACTTTCATTTTCTTCTTCTTCTTTCTACTTTACCTCTTTTGGTTTTGATGAGAAAGCAAGTGAATCTAGAAGCATCAGTATAGCATTGTCTGGGTGAGTGCCAACGATAATTCATGGTGACGTTCTCCTCCTCAAGATCCGTATCATTTCATTCTTGTTCGTCTTGATGATATAATGTGAATGGAGACTGAGCTTGATCCTATGACTTATGCGTTGAATGCCTCCAAAGAAAGGTAGAACATGCAAAGATTCCAAGTAAGTCATCAACCAAACTTGGTAAGTATTTCTTTAACCTTCTTTCTTTTCTTTTATGTCTTTAGTATAGATCACCACATCTTCCAAATCTTTTTCCTTCTTTTTCAATTCATTTGTACATAGTCGTTTTCTGATTTTCTCCACCTTCTCCATCTATCGTTTTCTTTTTAACTTTAACTTAACTCTTTTTTCATTTTCATTTCTTAAAACAAAGAAGAACCTTCATTTTCTTCACAAAGATTTCAATACAAACCTTGAACGCATCTATCGCTAACCCTCCTTGTGGATCACGACCCGCATAGCCACTTGCTATTGGGGTAGAATTGAGCACTTGCACTCTTCATTCCAAATCTGAAATTTTGTATTTTTGTATGCAGGTTCAAGTTTTAATCAAATTTTTAGCGCCATTACCGGGAGGGTAACGGTTTTTATTGAATTTTTAGAACTAAAACAAAATTTTCTTCTCTATTGCAGATTATAGGGCAAGAAAAGGAGAAAAAAATTGCAGCAATATATAATTGGTCTTGGGCCTCTGCTCTAGAAAGTAGAGACCAAGTACCCTCTGAATTGCCACGTTTGCTCGGCCCTGGCCGCGGTTCCGTGGCAAGGAAGAGTTCATTACTGACTGTTTTTTTGCAGGGCTGCTTGCTTTGCAAAATTAGAGTTTCTGCAAACTTTATTTCTTATATGCCATCACCAGAAGCCTGCTAATAAACCAACAGTAAAATACTTATTGAAAAGTTTAAAAAATTGATTAGACGTTTGCATTTTAGGCACGTGTCTTTTTAATTCATTTACTTTACTGTTGAAGAGTGCTGGAGCAAGGTACGTTCGCATTGCATTTAGAATAGGACTCATCTCTTGGTTGATTTACATCGCTTTGAGTGAATCTTGTTTACATATCTTGTACAGTTGCACAAACTGATCTTAAGGGCACCACCCAATAATAAGATAAGGTGGGGATTTAATCACCCTTCCTTGGCCCAAAAATCAGATTCCAAGCACTCACTAACCCGAGCCTAATTAAAAATGAGTAGACGTTGGCCCTAGGGACATCTCGGACTCAATTAGGAGATTATCCTAAGGGGGAAAAGTGTTGGAATTTGACTCCTGCCAAATCAGTGTCTAGGAAAGGGATTAAGGGCCGAAAGCCCGAAGGTTGGTGGTTATTTAATTAAGGAACGTCTTTGACGGAAAACCTCCCACCAATCTTGCCCTGACCTGGCTGATTAGCTTGTGGTCAAAGTCTACATTATACCTCCCGTGGACAGTCTAACCAGTTAGGAGTCGTTTAGGTCATAGGTCTACCCTAACTTAGTTTAAGATTTTTTTTCTTTGTGTGCTTATTTGTTTGTTTTTCTTTGTTTGTTTTTCTTTGTTTGTATTTTATTGTGTGATATGGCTTATAATAACAATTTTTTCAATTTTAATAGTAATCCATATTACACACCGACCTCTTTTCGGATATTACCAACCCGGCATATCATAACTTTAACCAACCTAGTATGCCGGATTGGTCTTATCCGAATCAATATAACCCATGCCCCTAATCTTATAACTATAATTTTCAGAATAATTTTAACTCTTCACAGAGTCAGTGGGGATTCACCTCCCCCGAGTCTAATTTTCAGCTAACTTGTCCTCCTTATCCACCTAGTCCACAATATTTTCAAGATTCTTACTCAGTTCCACCAGTCCAAAATAGAAAACCATCAATTTTGGAAATGAGTATACGTGAGTCCAAATAACAATCACAAAATCTGATGGACTCACAATTTCACCACCAATTCTAAAACAACACTTCATCTTTTCAACAAGACGATGAACCCATCAACTATGAAAAGATGCTTGAATCCATGACTCAGGCTCAAAACGCTCGTAATCGTGACATAGATATAATGGTCCAATCTCTACGTTCTCACCGTTTGACCAGTTCTGATGTCACTAACCATTCTGTTAGAGCCGAAGAGTCATGTTATTTTGGAAATCAAGGTTCCATTTCAGAACAATCATTTGAACTTGCCCAAACTCCAAATTTTGAAAATGATATTGACAGTTTGGCAAGTTATTCCTTTCTTGAAATAGAACTTGAGAATGAATATGATCATGAACCTCAACTTAGTGATTCAGTTCTACTTCCTGATTCAATTATGACTCCGGTATTTTCACCTGATTTCAACCTTTTTCCCGAGTCAACATTGGATCCTGTGTCAGTTCATCATGAAATTGAATCACCCATCTTTGATGATCATATTGAACTTGACCAATTTTACACTTTTGAAAGTCCTATTGACAAATTGGCAAGTTCTCATTTTTATGACATTGAACTCAATGAGAAATGTGACCTAGATTCTCAAATCTGTGATCCAGTTCAAATTCCCGAATCAATATTGACTCCTGTTTTATTACCCGACTTGAGTAATATTTTAGAGTCAATTTTGATTCCCACAACTATCATTCTTGAACTTGAATCACCAATATTAAGTCACATTCCATTGTTGAAAAATAACTGTGGACTTGAGTTTCAACTTCTTGACTTGGACCCATTTCTTGAACCAATCTCGACTCCTGAGCCTTTACTTTACTTAAGTCACCTTCCTGAGTCGGTATTAGTTCCTGTACTTCCTGAGTCCAAGTCAATCATTCTATCTTTTCACACTCCATTTTGGAACAAGGCGGTTGATAAATTTGACTCTGAAATTAATTATGGAATATGAAAATTAGATGGGGTTAATTTTTAATAAAAATCCTTCATGGATACATCATTTTAATGGGTTATATTAGAGAAATTTCTGGTGGGTTCCTCCGAACCCCACGAAAAGTCGATTGGGCCGCATTTCGTGGACCAATCAGACCACCACCGGAACCACCACCTTAATGTAACATTTTCCTTCCCTTTCTTCTTTTTCATGCATCTATGCATTAATTCATACATTGAGGACAATGCATGAGATAGGTGTGGGGGAGGGTTCTAACATAACTTTAAAATTTTTTTTTTCTTTACTTTTAAAAACTTTTTGAAAATAGAAACAATATTTTGACATTTTTTTGTAAGAAATTAAGTCAATTTTAAGGAATAGGAAAATCAAAATTAGGATTTCTTAAATTTGGTCAAAATTAGATTATTTGTTTGATTTTTAGGGTTAGGAAGATAATTTGTCACAGTAATTTAGTCTTGATCCTTACCTTAATGAAATATGCACACTTCATACACATACACACTTAGGGTTCAAAAACAAAGATTCTTATGCCTTATATATATAAAAAAAAGAGAATAAAATATCAATGAAGATGAACAAATCTAATTATTGATTAGCTAGGTACTTTGGCCTAAGCAAGCCTTAGTATTTACGCGAAAGATGATTAGATAAGTTTGAGAAAAAAATATATAAAAATCCTCTGATTAAGCTGGGTATTTGTGCCTAATAAAGCATAAGTATTCACACCTAAAAGGGGTTCATGTAATAAAATCCTTAGTTTTGTGGCCTTGTTTGCTCGAGTCCTTAAGTCCTTGGGGTGTTTTCTCACCCGGTGCCCTAAGACCGTTTGGTTTGGGAGTCATCGATTAAAGGCTCGTTACATGGGCAGATTAGAAAGCCTAATAGAACTAAGGAATAATACCACAATATATATATATATATATATTATATATATATATATATATATATATATATATATATATATATATATATAAATAAATAAGGCATAAGAGTTAGAGTTAATGAACCCTTAGTCAAAATTTTCACGGTCACAAGGTGCATATGACTTAGGGTAAAGTAATAGACTAGATGAGAAGTACAATTTGACTCCTTACTTTGATTGATGACAAATTTTTGAATAGAGACTAAGTTTAGAAATGAAATTTTAGTTTTCCTATAACTTATAGATTACTTAAATCTTACAATTATATTTCAAATATTTGTCTCTTTCAAAATGCTTTTCGAAAATACTAACTCTTTGTTTCTCTTTCTTTATGGATTTTGTGGGTGTAATCCTCTGAAAATCCTCACGAGACAAAACTCGTCCTCTAGAGGAAACATAGAGGTTTAAGGCTTGTTGGACATGCTCAGTGCAATCGCGTGACCTGCGAAAGTGGTCTAATGATCCTTAGTATAGTTTAGTTATTTTGCTCGAGGACGAGCAAAAGATAGGTATGGGGGTGTGATTGATCGCTAATGTTGCACATTTATTATCATATTCCCGTACTTATTATAGAATAAACTCTGCATTGTCCTAATTAAATGTTTAATTTATTTGCAGGTCCATTCCTAAAGGAGAGTGAAGAGAAATGAGCCCAAAAGCCCACCAAATTCTGAATTAAATCAGAATTAATTCGAACTCAGTGAATCAGGGCAAAATCAGAGAGGTTGAAAACCGGTTGAGAAGAATCCTCCCAGAATCGATCGGTTAAAGCAAAGATCAAAGGCCATTTCGTCAAAATCCCGGACTTAAATGAGAAATCCAACTGAAGATAAAATCAGAACGCGAAGCCGGGGAGCTCCACCAACAGGCTGTGGCCACCTGGCCATAGCAAGGCCGCAGAAACGCGGCCAAAATCGTGTTTCCGCAGCTCTGTTATGGAGTTAGGGGAGCGTTTGCTCCCCCTATCTTTATCCTCTCCTGTAGGTTGGGTTTTTGCCTATAAAAGGGCAAGATTTGCACTGAAAATGGGACGACCATACAGAGATAGGAATTAGTCTAGTTTTTCACTCTTTGTAGCATAGGTTTTTGTTTTCTTTTATGTAATTTTAATTTGTATGTAAGTTTAGGTTAGATTGAGAAGGATGTAAGTAAGAGAGAGGCTTATGTTGAGAGTGACACCGATGTACCCTCCTCCTTTCTTCCATCATTTCAAGCAATAAAAGGTAATATTTTTTTATGTTCTTCTTTACTTTTATTTTCTTCTTCTTCTTTCTACTTTACCTCTTTTGGTTTTAATGAGAATGCAAGTGAATCCAGAAGCATCAGTATAGCAATGTCTGTGTGAGTGCCTACGATAATTCATGGTGACGTTCTCCTCCTCAAGATCCGTATCACTTCATTCTTGTTCGTCTTGATGATATAATGCGAATGGGGACTGAGCTCGATCCTATGGCTTATGCGTTGAACGCCTCCGAAGTAAGGTAGAACATGCAAGGGTTCCAAGTAAGTATCAACCAAACTTGGTAAGTATTTCTTTAACCTTCTTTCTTTTCTTTTATGTCTTTAGTATAGATCACCACATCTTCCAAATCTTTTTCCTTCTTTTTCAATTCATTTGTACATAGTCGTTTTCTGATTTTCTCCACCTTCTCCATCTATCGTTTTCTTTTTAACTTTAACTTAACTCTTTTTTCATTTTCATTTCTTAAAACAAAGAAGAACCTTCATTTTTCTTCATAAAGATTTCAATACAAACCTTGAACGCTTCTATCGCTAACCCTCCTTGTGGATCACGACCCGCATAGCCACTTGCTATTGTGGTAGAATTAAGCACTTGCACTCTTCATTCCAAATCTGAAATTTGTATTTTTGTGTGCAGGTTCAAGCTTCAATCACTGGCTTTCTCCCAATTGGCCTGGAATCTTTTCGCTGGTGACTGGAGTCTCTCCATTCGGTAGTGGTACTTTTCTTCTAGGCGGCTCTGGAGTGCAGATGTGATTCCATCACCGTCTTGCATGTCTTGCAGACTTTAGTCTCCAAAGGGCTGTTGTCTCGCTCTCACTGGGCTTCTTGGGGTTCTTCTTATCCTTCTCGCAACGTGAGGGGGATAGTGGCGTCTGTTTGGCTGCCTTAGAGTCATAGGGAAGCGAAAAGGGAGAATGCATATTCATTTTGACTCGTGTTGCCTCAGCTTCTCGATCTTCTCTTCACCGATGTCGAGATCTTTGAATGATGGCATGAACAAAGAGGCGATGTCTTTCGGTAGATGTTCCCCTGTGAATCAGAATATGTTTTCTGAGTTCCGAGGTAAGGCGAGACTGGTAGGATGGATTGGAGTGTCTGGATTCAAACTTGCTATACTTTTTAAAAAATGTACAAATAGAAATGTAAAAGGATTTTTTGTATTACACTTGTCAGATGTAATCAAATAAACTTAATGGAATGGAAATATCTTTGGAGTGGAAATAACTTTTGAAATGGAAATGGTTATGTTAGGTCTTTCCTGCTTTGCTTGTACCATAAGCTTTTTGCATTTGATATGACCATGCGTCCTCAGAGTGCAGATATCTATCTTTGGTATAGTTGGTTAGCAACAAAGTATCGGTGGGTTTGCGCTATTGTTTCCGAGTGGTGGTAATCCCATCAACGGTACTTGCAAACTTAGATTTTAGGTGGGAACACTCGCAACGGAGGGTTTCGACTGTCCATGGACAAATCGAGAAGGGGCTCCTAGGCTGATGTTTGCGTTGCCGTCTCCGAGTGGGAGACACTCCCACAAACGAAAATACTGTTGGCCCAGAGGCCCTTCACTCTAGTTTTGATGATGATTAACTCATGTAGTTATAGTTTACTAATAATCTTGTGATATTTAGTTTCAGATATTTGATTAAGATATTAGTAGGTGATTAGGTTCAACAAAGGTATTTTGAAGCTTTCACATGGTGATTCAAAAGCTCGAGCGTCAAGTTCACATCTAGCACTCGGTTGGAGTCAAGCTCGTTGGATCGCGTTTGGATCGAGTCGACTTGGAGACGGAGTTCTACAAGAAGACATCGGTTTGTTTAGTTTAAGATTTTGCTTGGATCTTGTGTAAAGATTAGATAGTGTTGATATGCTCAAGTTCACAATAGACACACAAGTTTCATGTTTATTGGTTTTTAGTTTTCGATTTAACCAATATTGAATTTCATGTAAAAAAACATAGATATAATTCTTTACATGTATATTGGATTCTATCCATATACAATATGCTTAAAAGTTTTTTAAATATGATGTTTTTGTATTTACATGTGTTTTGGAAAAATCGGATTTCCATTTCAAAATCTTAATTTTTGGAAAATACAGTTTTTGGTTTAAGGTAAATTTTCTATCTCACAAAAATGGTTCAAATAGTTTGTAATATGTGTTGAATTTTTGTCACACATATTTGTATTTTAAAGATATAATAAGAACGAATTTTTATAGAATTTATGTGATTTTATGGGATTTATTTGATAATAAAAAGCCAAGTTTTTAATCCTTAGAAAATTGACCTGGCTGTCTGCCGGTTGATCGGACCGGTCGACCGTAGCAGAAGTTGGTTGACCGGACCGGTCGACCGACGTGCACAGAACGTGCACACAGCCAAGGCTGGTGGACCGGTCGACCGGGCAGTCGACTGTCCAGAGAGCTCTGCTATCTGGAAATGGCCCCGGTCGACCGCCCGGTTGACCGGCAGAGAGCTGCTGGTCTCTGTATCCAATTTTGGTCGACCGGGCGGTCGACCGACAGCAGATTTTTTCTGCTGTCTTGGCCCAATGGCTAGTTTTATGAATGAGCTATATATACCCATTCTCTTGGGCTGTTTTAGACAAGTTTTTAGAGAGCAATTTTTCTCACTTTTACAAGTGTTTAACAACAAGTTTTCAAAAGAGTTTTTGGGTTTAAAAGATCATTCTTTATTTGTTTTAAAGTGTTGAAATTTCAAAGAAAATAGAGTCTTTTGGGAATTGGTTTTTGATCTTGATTTCAATATCTATTTTGAGATTTTTCCAATTGTTTTTCTTTGTTCCAAACACTTTATTTTCTCACACTTGAGCTATCATATCTATCCTATCTATAGGATCTTGTTTTAAGTGAGAAAATTTTGTTTGTGGTCTTTTGTAACCACCGAGTGTTGTAACCCTCCTTGATTTGTGACATCCCTCTAGTGAGAGATGATTGTGTTGACATCCCTCTAGTGAGAGGTGATTGTGGAGGTTGTATTGGAATCCCTCAAGTGTGAGGTGATTGTTGTTGGTGTTGGCTTTGAGCCTAATTCCTCTAGTGAGAGGTTAATTATTGTTTGGCTAAGTGCCTACCCCTCTAAGTATAGAGGTGATTTGTGTTGTGCCTTGCCTCTAATGAGAGGTTGTATTTGTGGAGAGAGGAGTTGTGTACTACAAGTTGTATTTGCCCAAATCCTCAGTGGAGGTTATCTTTGTAGGAAGTCTTGTGTGGACACTATAGTAAAAATCCTTCTGTGTGAAGGCGGGGACGTAAAGCTGTGTGCTCGAATCTCGAAACATATCTTTATGTTTGCGTTTGATTCACTTTCTCTAACTTTCTCTCTCTCTCTCTCTTACATTGTGTATTATCATATTGTTCATATCATATACATGCTTGGTTTGATTGTGTGCCCATACTTGTGTTTAACCAAGAGAGCTTCATATAGCACCTCAATTCTTATTTAGAGGAATTTAGAGGAGATAGTCCAGAGCCCTTCACCGGGAATTCAGCTATCACTCTTTGGTTACACTAAGTGTGTTGCAATTAGTTTTTAATTCCGCATCATTTGTCATTAGACTAGCCATACACCTATGCACCCCCCTCTAGGTGTACTTTCAAGTACAAACATCAGGGATTGTGATGGGGAATACTGCCATCATGGGGCAAGGAATCCGAGCGTGAGACACTCCCACAATGGTGCGCTTCGACAGCCCGTAAGCTAATCCAGAAGGAACTCATAGACTGATGCTTGTGTTGTCGTCTTCAAGTGGGGGACTGATTGAGTTGGAACCTACACATAGAAAAATATAGAATTTTAGGAATACAGAATAGAAGGCAAGTGCTCAGTGCTACCGCTATAGTGAGTGGCTATGCGGGTCGTGATCCATAAGAAGGGACTAGCGATGAAAGCTTTTTGAAAGTTCTCTTTAGTTCACTAAAAATAGTTAAAGTTCTTCTTTTAGTTCTTGAAAAGAAAATAAAAATAAATTATGTTAAATTGTGAAAGTGGTAGGTTGGAGTAGATAGAGAAAATAGAAAATGAATTTATACAAAGAAATTAAAAAGAGTGAAAAAAGAGTTGGGAGATCTAAACTAAAATATTAAATGAAAGAAAGCCTAAATGAAATACTTACTTTCTTTAGTTGATGACTTACCTTGGATCGTTGGCACATTTACCTTGCTTCGAACACGATCAATACATAATCCATAAGATCGAGCTCAGTCCCCATTCACATTACATTATCAAGACGAACAAGAATGAAATGATACAGAATCTTTAGGAGGAGATCATCATCATGAAATATCGGTGGCAAACACACAATAAGGCTATACCGATGCTACTAGATTCGCTTAGATCTTATCAAAAACCAAAAAAGAAAGTGAAAGAAAACAAGAATAAAGAAGAAAAAGTAAGTTTCAATTCGATTAAATAACAATAAAAGAAAAGTTGATTACTTATACCGGTGTCACTCTCAGTACAAGCACCTTTCTCTTTCCTCCATGAAATTCTTCTCTCCTCTCAGTTACATAAAGAAAATAAAATTATATAAAAAAAAAACCTGAGTTAAACCTATATAGAAATCTATTTTATTTTCTACTTGATCATCCATGTACACAGAGAAATCCTAGTATTTATCGGCAAAAGCCAAAAGGGGAGAGTATGAGAAGATAGGGGAGCAAAACGCTCCCTGTATCCTAACCAACTGGCCGCGAAAATGCAGACAGGCCTGGGTGTGGCCAGGTGGCCGCATCTGGGGGTGCCAATCCCTGGTTTCTCGATCTCCTTTTATCTCTTCCTGGATTTGCAAATTTTGGTCCTGGATTTGTCGAAACCTCCTTTGATCTTTAGCTTTTACCAATTGATTTGTGAAGATCTGTTTTAACCGCTAGTTCAACTGATTTTATCTTCATTAATTTCCCCTGATTTGCCCTGATCCATGATTGAATTTAATTCTGAATTAAATCTGAATTTGGGTAGGATTTGGGCTCGTTTTCTCTTCCTTCTCCCTTGGTAATAGCCTGCGTTTTATTAAACAAAAATAAGACTAAATACATGATTTATTAGACAATAAATATGGGAATGTGACATTATATATGCAATATAGGTGACCGATCACACCCTCTCACTTTATCTTTTGCTCGCCCTCAAGCAAAACATCAAAACTAATCCTAGAAAATTATTAGACCACTTTCGCAGGTTACTCGATTGCACTGAGCATGTGCAACAAACCATTAAACTCCTAGGTTACCCATAGAGGACGAGTTTTGTCTCATGAGGGTTTTCAGTAAATTACATTCACAAAATCTATAAAGAAAGAGAAACAAAGGTTATTATTTTCGAAAAGCATTTTGAAAGAGAAAAATATTTGAAGTATTAGTGTAAGAGCTCAAGTAATCTATAAGTTACAGGAAAACTAAAATTTTCATTTTTAAACTTAGTTTCTATTCAAAAACTTGTTATCAATCAAAGTAAGAAATCAAATTGTATTTCTTATTTAGTTTATTACTTTACCCTAAATCATTTGCACCTTTGTGACCATGAAATTTTGGCTAAGGGTTCTTTAACTCTAACTCTTATGCCTTATTTATTTATTTATTTATTTTTGGTGGTATTATTTTTTAGTTTTATTAGGCTTTCTAATCTGCCTATTTAACGACCTTTAATTGGTGACTCCCAAACCAGACGGTCTTAGGGCACCGGATGAGAAAACACCAAAAGGACTTAAGAACTCGAGCAAACAAGGCTACGAAATTAAGAATTTTATTATATGGACCACTTTTAGGCGTAAATACTCATGCTTTATGAGGCACAAATACCCAACTTAATCAGAAATTTTTTGATATAAGTATATATATCTTTTCTTTTCTTTTTTCTTTTCTTTTTATATAAGGCATAAGAATCTTTATTTATAAACCCTGAGTGTGTAAGTGTATAAAACATGCATATTTCATCAAGGTAAAAATTAAGACTAAATTATTTTTCTAAATTTTCTTCCTAACTCTAAAAATTAAACAAATAATCTTATTTTGACCAAGTATAAGAAATCCTAATTATGATTCCCCTATTCCTTAAAATTGACTTAATTTCTTACAAAAAAATATGTCAAAATATTACTCTCTTTTTAAAAAGTTTTTTTTAAAAGAAAGAAAAATGTTATTTTTTATTTTAAATAAAAAATCTATGTTATGTTGGAACCCTCCCCCACACTTATCTCATGTATTGTCCTCAATGTATTAATGAATGCATAGAAGCATGAAAAAAAAGAAAGGGAAGGAAAATAGTACATTAAGGTGGTGGTTCCGGTGGTGGTCGGATTGGGCCAAGCGTTGCTACCCAATTAAGATAATGTGGTGGTTCACGGAATCCACCTTTATTGGTGGTTCACGGAATCCACCTTTATTGACCTCTTTTCTATGTGCATAATTATAATCCCCAATATGAATATGATCATGAAAATCCTATCATGAAACTTATTCTCTTTACATGATCAGTCTTGAAAAATCATCACTGAGTCATTATGGTCAATACTTATGTCCAACAAAAGAATGTGACTTGGTAGAATAATTGACTTGGATTCAAAAATGATAGGTTCAGGAACCATTACTAACTCAGAAAAATCAATTTTGGGTTTGAGAATTAGTTTTGGTTTAAGAGTTAAGTTCAAATGAATGAATTGAAATTTATATTCTTCTCCCATCAATGGAATGCTACTATCCAAATGTAGTGATTTAATTTCTAAATCTATGGGTACAAGAATAAACGTTGGCTCTGAAAATTGGTCCAAATTGGGTAATGATACTGGAACCAACATATATTTGTTAATGGAAACTGAATCACAAGGTTGGGGATCAGAGTCACATTTACATTCAAGTTCAAGTTCAATCTCATTGAATGAAAACTTGCCAATTTGTCTAAGGTTTAGAATTGGTTAAGTTCAAATTTGTGTGATGAAATTGAGTCTTGATCAAAGTCTCCAAGACACCAAGATTCTTTATTCCTATCAATATAGTAGGGCAATCGAGAATGGTCAAACATATGTTAGGTAGAGTTTTCTCATTCCTATCTTTCACTACACTGATATAATGACTCATTTGTGCTTCTAGCCTATTGAGAGATTGAAAAAAATTATTTTCAGACTGAATCAGGTTTTTCATACTCCTATTCGAGTCCATAGGTTCTTCTTCTTGTTGTGGGACTTAGAACATGGAGTAAGGATCTTAGATTTAGGAGTCTTGTGGGGATTATGAGTCCATCATTTTCAGCTTTTGTTCTTGGGACTCAATCATGTCTTCTATACTTTTCATAACCATAGATTTTTCTTCTATTGGTTGATTATGACTAAGAAAATTATAGGCTGAATGTTGAAATAGTGGTTGATAATATGACTCGGGGGAGTTGTATCCCCATTGACCTGTGAAGAGTAGTGATGATTATTCCAGTCTTATTCATAGTATTGGGACTAGGGCATGTATTGATTCGGATAAGACCAATCTGGTACACTTGGTTGGTTAAAGTTATGATATGCCGGGTTGGTAATATCCGAGTCAAAAGTGGTCAGGGTGTAATATGGATTACCATTAAAATTGAAAAAATTATTTTTATAAGCCATATCTGTCACGTCCCGCTTCCCAAAATACGTGAAAACGGAGTCGCGACGAGAATCGACGACGTATATACGTAAGGAAAATACCCCACGTATACACGCTAAGCCTAAAGTAACCCAGAACAAGTTATAAATCTATACTATAATGAATCAACGATCACTGCAATATTATATATAAGCATTCACGCATGATATCATATGAACAAGAAATGGAATAATAACTAATGGCAAGATATGGATGATCAGGAAATCTATAGAATCGGAAGGAATGAAAAGAAAAATAATAATACCAGAGTGGATATAAGAAAACTCCAGCTTCTCGCAAAGCGTACGAGCTCAACAAACACCTGAACAATATAAGAAGATGTCCAAAGTCCTGAACATACAAATTCAGGGTCGTCAAAAGCGACCTAAAAAGTGTGTGTGTAAAAAGAAGTGCTCGTGCATAAAAAAAACAATATAAGCAATAACCACATGATAACTAAAATGAAGGATAACAAAATAATCATTATCAAGAACAAAGGTATGAACAATATATAACTATATCATGATTAAAAAGAAAACGACTAATGTCAAAATGTGTAACCTAGCATATGTCACTTGTCTGATATATAATCCGGTCATGTGTACAATCATATGTCTATCATAATTATATACATGTACAATCAGGTGACTACGGTCAGTCACAATACCTTATAAACAGTTCATTATTATTTATTATGTCAGTGAACACCAACTGCCACATGCAGTAGACGCATCCCATACTACGCCTATCACACGTGCCAATCAGGGTCCTAAATTATTGAAACTGATTGGTTGGAGACATTATCCATACTTTAGGTGGGTCTCGTACATATCCAGGACCATGACCTTAATTTTCTGGCGCTGAACCAGGTCTTACCACTAGGTACTCAGTAACAGTAACAGTAATCTCACTGTATGAACAGTGGAATAATAACAGTACAGATGGGATGTCAGTCAACCCCTAGGAACCCTGCAGTAGGACCCTGAGCCGGCTGCGCAACCTGTATCCTAGTTCCACCTAAAATACAGACGCTGTCTCCCCCATCAATTTCTCCAATCCCAGTGTAAGTTGTCCATTTACATTATTAATTAATTCAATTAGAGTAATCAATATCATGTCATGTAGAACACTGGGATGATTTAATGACAGTAACAGTACAGTACAGTAACAGTAATTGTATATACGGTGAACAGTAATAAGAACAGTGAAAAGTAATAGTAACCGTGTATACGATGAACAATAAGATTGTACAAGCTGTTATGGTTAAACAATCCTTTCTTAGTAACTTTTAGTAACATTCTAGGATTCATCACAATTAGGTCAGCTATAAGATCAAGTTCAGTTTATGGTATACCAATTCTAGGCCTAAGCCAAACAACGACGAATTACTAACACATGAAAATGTATACTCCAGGCTATGTGGCAATAATAAATCCTACAAGCTATGTGACATGACAACACCAAGTTACAGATACATTTCCCAATCATTTTTTTTATTCTAGATAGAAAATACTATTATATAGATATAAATAACACTAATATTTGATATATTTGAACTAATATCTATGATGGGTCATGACTTCAAATTCTTTTCCTATTAGGAACTTAATGCAGCAGAAAAGTAACATATCCTAATTTAGTGTGGCTTATTATCCTGATGCATTTTAAATAAGAATTATAATCTAAAATGGAATTCAAAATAAAATATACTTGGTACAAGCAACGCATATCAAAGAAATATACTGTCAAAAATGTGTTCAAGATGTACCAAACTATTGGTCAGAATTAAAAGAATATTAACAAAACTGAGAACAAGTTAGAAACAGATGCAAACATCTGTGAGTAACCAAGAAGAGCGATACTGCATACATGTGAGCCAGGAATATGACCTCCTTCACAGCAGAAACATCAATGCTACATGCTAACTTTGAATTATAGAATCATATCTATTACCAATTTAATAATCAGTCCAACAAAAAAACATACAAACATCTTAACACATATTTAACAAAAATAAAAGAGACATAGAACCACTTACCCAACGAGGTGACTTGCGGCGCGCCGACGGAGGCTCCGGCGGAGGCGGCGGGGGCCGTGGAGGATGTCGATGGATAGAGAAACTCGTCGAGAAAGATGTGGATGCATTCGCACTCACCGACGGCGATCAACGACGATCCACGGAGTGACGGAAAACGTCATCCCACATAACTACACAACATACATATACTTTACAACTACACATTCATGCACAGTGCACTTAACTCACGCACACACTATACATGTGTAAACCCATACATGCAAAACCCATACATGCAAAACCCATACATACATATTATTTACAAGACACACCAATACTGGTAATAATAAACACACAAATGCAAATCTATAAATCTGTATATGAGAGAGAAATGAATCGAGGGAAGGGACTCACAACAGCATGATGGCGTGAGTGTCCGCGACGGAACTCGCCGGAGGGGATGGCGGAGGCCGTCAACGGCTCGCCGGAGTGCTCGTGGATGAGATCGGTTTGCCACGGAGTGACGCGGAGTTTGCCGAAGTGGTGCTCGGGTGTGGACTGGTCTCGGCCATGTAGAGGCATCAGCCATGGCAGCAAGGTTGGATAAGCTCCAAGGCAAGATGAGGTGGTGGTTGTGGGCTCGGCGGAGACGTGTGCCAGGCCTGAAGAGGGTGGCTGTATTTGTGGGGAGGGAGAAGATTATGAAGGGATCTGGTTTTGGTTTGATTGTGATTAGTGTTAAGAGATATTTGGGTTTAGTTAGGATATAATTGGATAGGATTTGATTTGGATTTGATTGTAGGATTTAGAATTATGGGTTAACGGGTTTCGGATCATAGGGATTGGGTTGGTGGGTTTGAACTAGAGTAATGGATATGGGCTTAAGATAATGGGTTCGAGAAAAATAGAAAAAGGGAATAAGAAGAAAACGAGAGATGGGCTTGATTAGCATGGGCTATGAGTTGGGCTTGGTCATTATATTACACAAACACATTTAAAATAATAATAATAATAATCATGTTAATAACAATAAAAATCATAGATGATAATTATAATGAAACAAACATTACTAATAATAACAAAAAATGATAATATTAGTATTTATCAATAATAATAACAATAATAATTAACAACAACCACAATAGTAATAAATAAGAATATGAAATAATCATAGTAATAACTACTATCAATAGTAACAATTAATAATAAGAATAATAATAGAAATAGTGATAACAAATAATTAAAATATTGATAGGAGATAAGGGTAATAATATATAAAGCCAATGTTAATATCTTAAAAATATTTTGTATATCTAATAATATTAATAAGTCACAAATCAAGTTTATAAATAATAATAAAAAAATCAGAGGAACCAAATAAATACTTAGACAATTAAAATACAGTATTATTATATGAGGATATTACAATATCACACAAGAAATGTCAAAGACAAACAAAGAAAAAATAAACAATCAAACAAATAAAAAAAAATCTAACCTAAGTTAGGGTAGACCATAGACCTAGGTAACTCTTAACTGGTTTGACTATCGACGAGCGGTATATTGAAGAATCTGACTGCAAGTTAATCAGCCAGGTAGGGGTAAGATCAGTGGGAGATATCCGTGCCTAAGAACCGGGCCTAATTATGCCAAACCACTGTTCTTTAAGGTTTCGCCTCATCAATCCCCAACCTTTGATACCAATTTGGCAAGAGTCAAATTCTAATCAACTTCTCCCTTAGGTTAGTCTTTTATTTGAGTCCGAGATGTCCCTAGGGTCAACGTCTACTTAGTTTTAGTTAGGCTTGGGTTAGTGAGTGAGGAGATTGTTTGTAGGCTAAGGGAGGGTAATGACTTCCCCACCTTATCTTGTTTATAGGATAAGCCTTAATTCAGTTTAGTGCAGTGTACAAGTATATAAAAAAAGTGACACTCAAGCAATATTTCATATAAGAATGAACCTTATACTAAATGTTACACGCATATCTTGGCTCCAGCACTCTTCAAAAGTAACTAGAAAATGTAACGAAATAGACACGTGCCTAAATGCAAAGTCTAAATCGTTTTTAGCATTTATAATCAACCTTTTACTGTTGAATTAGAAATGTATGTACAGTGAGTCAAACAAGGAAATAAATAACTATGGATATTTAAATTTTTTTAATTCAGCCAACTTGCAAAAAAATACAAGTTAGTAGTTCACTCAGATTGTCACGGGAATGCAACAAATCTGAGGGCTTCTGGGCTCTGCTTTCTTCAGTAGAGTCCAGGGCCACTTATTTTGTCCAGTGCAGCAAAAATTTTCTTATTGTTAAATCTGTACACTAAGAACAGAGAAGAAAGTTAATCAATAAAGTAAACAATAAAGAATTACTTTCCGTCCCTCCCTTACAGTGGTGCCAAAATTTGATTGAGTTGGAACCTGCACACAGAAAATACAGATTTCAGGAATACAGAACAGAAGTGCAAGTGCTCAATGATACCGCTATAGCGAGTGGCTATGCGGGTCAGATCCACGCAGAGAGACTAGCGATGGACGTTTTTTATAACTTCTCTTTAGTTCACTAAAAATGGTTAAAATTCTTCTTTTAGTTCTTGAAAAAAATGAAAATAAGTTATGTTAAATTGTGAAAGTGGTAGGTTAGAGTAGATGGAGAAAATAGAAAATAAATTTATACAAAGAAATTAAAAAGAGTGAATAAAAGAGTTGAGAGATGGTAGTGATCTAAACTTAAAAAATTAAAAGAAAGAAAACCTAAAAGAAATATTTACCTTCTTTGGTTGATGACTTACCTTGGATCATTGGCACGTTTAGCTTACTTCGGACGCGATCAACGCATAATTCATAACATCGAGCTTAGTCTCCATTCGCATTGCATCATCAAGACGAACAAGAATGAAATGATACAAAATCTTGAAGAGGAGATCATCATCATGAAATATCAGTGGCAAACACACAACAAGGCTATACCGATGCTATTAGATTCGCTTAGATCTCATCAAAAACCAAAAGAGAAAGTGAAAGAAAAAAAGAATAAAAAAGAAAAGTAACTTTCAATTCGATTACATAACAATGAAAGACTGATTACTTACATCGGTGTTACTCTCAGTACAAGCACCTTTCTCCTTCTTCCATGAAATTCTTTTATCCTCTCAGTTACATAAAGAAAATAAAAATTACACAAAAGAAAAAAAACCTAAGTTAAACCTATACAAAAATCTATTATATTCTCTGCTTGATCGTCCATGTACACTGAGAAATCTCAGTATTTATACGCAAAAACCAAAAGGGGAGAGTGCGAGAAGATAGAAAGTAAAACACTCCCTATATCTTAACCAACTGGCTGCGAAAATGTGGCTATGGCTGAGTTTCCATGGCCTTGGTGTGGCCAGGTGGCCACACCCAGGGGGTGCTGATCCCTGGTTTCTCGATCTCCCTTTATCTTTTGTTGGATTTTCAGATTTTGGTCTTGGATTTGTCGAAACCTCCTTTGATTTTTGGCTTTAACCTATTGCTTTATGAAGATCTATTTTAATCGCTTATTCAACTAGTTTTATCTTCTTTGATTTGCCTTGATTTGCCCTGATCCTTGGTTTGAATTTAATTCTGAATTAAATCAGAATTTGTGTAGGCTTTGGGCTCGTTTTCTCTTCCTTCTCCCTTGGTAATGGGCCTGCATTTTATTAAGACTAAATACATGATTTATTAGATAATAAATATGGGAATGTGACATTATATATGTAATATAGGTGACCGATCAGGGACACTCCCACAACTGAATGTACAGGTGTTAGGGATTCTGATGGAGGACACTCCCATCGGTGGGGCAGGGACTGCGAGCGAGGGATACTTTGACAACGAAGGGTTTCGACTCTCCGTAGGCTAATTGAGAAGGAGCCCATAGGCTAGTGCTTGGTTTTCATCTCCAAGTGGAGGACACACCCCACAATGGAAGATATAAGCGTTAGGTATTCTGATGGGGGATACTCAATGGGGCAAGGACTGGAGCGGGGGACACTTTCACAGTAGAGGATTTCGACTACCTGTAGGCTAATCGAGAGGAGGCCCGTAGGCTGGTGCTTGCATTGCCGTCTCTGAGTTAGGGGCACTTCCATAACAGAACATACAACATCGGGGATCTGATGGGGGACACTTTCATTAGCGGGGTATGCTGAAATGGTCAGTAGCAAAAAATTATTTTATTTGATAATTTAAGAAATAATACATGGAAATTAATTGAAATAATGAAGGTGTTATTGGATATCTTCATTGGAGGTATGAGATCACTCAGTCGTCTTGTACAGGGTGATCATGTGTTGCAGTTGGGCAGAAAGCGGAGCGCTTTATTCTCTTGCACCGGCGGCCACCTTAGAGGTAAGATCGTACTCTCTTAGGATGCTTTGTCGGACAAGTTTTTTTTAGGTACTACCAGAGGCTTCTGCAGTAGGTTGTCTTATTGTTCGCCCAAAGGCCTATCACTCTAGTTTTGATGACGATTAAATCATGTAATCTTAAGTTATTCAAGTTTCAAATATTGATCAAGATCTCAGCGAAATTACACCTAGAGGGGGGGAATAGGTGTAAGGCTAATCAATACAATATTCAATGAAAAATAAAAATGAGATGATGCAAACGATCACTTAAAGCAAGATTAGAAGCCGCATACCCCGTGAAGAGTTCTGAACTTCTTCCTCGTGATTCCTCTAGCTAAGAGTTTGAGGTGCTCAATGCAATCTTATTGTAATGAGTATAGATCGACAATAAATGAATGAACATAAAATAGATAAGAGAGACAAGAAATCAATCAAAAATAAAGAGATTTGTTTCGAGGTTCGAGCCACCGCTCTACGTCCTTGTCTTCGCCACCGTGAAAGATTTCTAATCCACTAGAACTTTTCACCGTCGGCTCTTGCTTACTGAGAAATAACTGAACTACTATGGAGTACACAACTCCCCAAGATACTCCTCTAGTCCAGAGGTAGCGTAGCAATAATACAATAAGCACTGGGTGATCAAAAGACGACAAACTCTCTCTTGAAAATACTTCTTTACAAAACCCTAGAGAATAATAGAAATTTAAAATAGAAGGAAGATTTTAAGAACCAAAACTTGAAGAAGACTTCTGAAAATAATAGCACAAAACTGAAAACAAAAAGCTCTTTCACTTGAAATCCCAAAACTTTGATTTTTGAATTTTTTTTGTTGTGATGAACTCAACCCTAATGAACCCTTTATATAGGTTTTAGGAAGAGCAAACTTAGAATAGTTTTACCAGCATAAAAGAGGAGGAAATTGACCCTCTAATACAACTTTTCACGTTTTTAATTTGAACATATTTTAAAAATAGCTTTAAAAAATAGCCGTTTCTGCTAAACTGGCGGTCGACCGACAGATTCAAAAAATCTGATCATTAGCCCTCCGGTCGACCGATCGGTTGACCGTGACAAACTGAGGCTAAAACTACTTACAGTCAGTCAACCGCCCGGTCGACCGCAACGGGGACCGTTCGACGCCTGGTCGATCGCCCTGTCGACTGGGAACATGCACAACGTGCACACCCCTAATTGCCAGAACTCTGATTGACCGTGCGATCGACCGTTCTTGCCTGTAATAGGCACGGTCGACCGCCCGGTCGACCGACCTAGTTCAAAACTGAAAACCAGCCTAAAATACATTTTGAAAATATGTTATGTTTTGAAAAGATTTTTGTAAGGTTTTTGAAATATAGAAAACTAAGTATACTGATTATAAAACAAAGTATATTTTATAAAGGTTTGATAATCAAAAGCTAAAACATTCTTTTGAAAAACGTGCAATTTATGTGTGTGTTTTTGAGCTTCAAACATATATACTAATCTTTAACAAATTAGATTAAATACAAATCGAAGTCTTCTTATAGAACTCCTTCTCCAAGTCGACTCGATCCAAACGCGATCCAATGAGCTTGACTCCAACCGAGTGTTAGATGCGATCTTGACGTGCGAGCTCTTGTATCCATACATGTTAGCTCTAAAACTTCTTTGTTGAAGCTAAACACCTACCAATATCTTGGTTAATAACTGAGACTAAATAAACATAAGATTATTAGTAAACTATAACTACATGAGTTAATCATCATTAAAACTAGAGTGATAGGCTTTTGGGCCAACAATCTCCCCTTTTTTGATGATGATAAAACTCATGGAGTTATATATGCATGGATTGAAGATAAACTTCATAGAAGCTCCCCCTTAACTCATGCATACCAATAAACATAAAGATAGTCAATGAATGCTTATAAATTAAATACAAACATATATGCATAACTAAGGAAATAAACATGCATAGCAATTCTTCTCCTCCTTTTTGCATAAACAAGGAAATGAAATAAACATGCATATATAAACTCTTCAAATTTTTCTCCCTCTTTTTGTCAATTCATCAACAAAGGGGCGAAGGAAAAATAAACAATAAAGATATACATGCGATATACATTTATGAAGAGGAGAGATGTGAAGTTAACTCCCCTTGTATACATGCATTATATGAAAAGAGATGACTAGACCCTAACCACATAAAGCATAATATACAATGTATAAGTGAAGATGTTAAGCTTCCCCTACACACGTGTATTACATAGAGAAGAGACGTCGAAGAGACGTCAAGCTCCTCAATATGAGATACACTGAACATGAATTTATATATAGAGAAGATGTTAAGTTTCCCGTGCATAAAAGCAATGTACATCAAAACATTATGAAACCACTTTTAAAAACAAAATTTGAAATTTCTTGAAGTTAACGAAATAA
Source organism: Agave tequilana (assembly GCA_038442645.1). Taxonomy (NCBI): domain Eukaryota; kingdom Viridiplantae; phylum Streptophyta; class Magnoliopsida; order Asparagales; family Asparagaceae; genus Agave; species Agave tequilana. Next base: position 31,884 of record JAVJIF010017714.1, on the reverse strand, counting down.
AGTTTGATATCAATGAAAGTGAAACATTTTATGTTTTTGATACCAATTGAAAATATCTTGTAAAATTTTGATTCCAATATAAAATAAAACATTGTACGTTTTTGATAACAATTGAAATATATTGTAAATTTTGATACCAATTGAAATCAAAAGCCAAATTTTTGGGAAACACAACTCATTTTGCAATAAGGATACCAAATTGAGAATAATACCAATTTAAGGTTATTGATACTAATATTGAAAATGTTAGCATATACCAAAACATAATACTTTTGACCATAAGAGTGGGAGTAAGATACCAATAGAAAATAAAACCGATTGAAATATAAAACATGAATATTTTTTCCCCTTTATGAAATACTAATAAAAATAATGCATAAGCTTGTATAAGATACCAATTAAAAAATAATTGACATTAAGGACTAAATCAAGCTTAGAAAGAAAATCATGAGTATACAAAATGAATTTTTATTTTAAAAATCATGTATATCCCATATTTAAAATTTTGATACCAATTGAAATATATTAGCACAATCAAAGCATATATATGTATGAAAATGAATATACCAATTGAAATTGATACTAATTGAAATTTGAAGCATACATATATGGAAAACACATATGAGTATACAAACATAAAAATCCTTGAAGATCAAGTGTATAACTCATAACTAACACTCTATTCATGCACATGTAAAATAGATTTTCAACAAGAGTATACAAGGCATAGTTGCCCTTTGATTGTAGGGGTTTTCAAAAATCATGATTTGAAAATATTTTAACATAATTTGAAAACTCTACTAATTGAAGAATAAAGACTAGTTAAAAGATAATTTTGAAAAACTAGTATTAAATCTTTCAAACATGAAACCATGAAAATCACACGATTATCGACAATCAAATAGCAATAAGCATGTATATGCTCATGAAACAAAAAATCATGAGTAAACATTGTTTGGTGGAGGAAAAATTGAAGATCGAGAAGTAAATTCTTTATTTGATAGTAAAGAAAGTTACAGTGGATCAATAATCCTCTTACAAGAGAGAAGATATTCAAGCTTGAGTCTCTCCTTTGTTTAGTGCTGGGTTCTTGATGTGACGGTGGAAAGTGAATCTTGTTTTCCGTTGACCAAGTGAACGTCAGAACCTTTTGGGAATTCTCCTTGGATGGTAGACGAAGTAATACAGCATCTGTCCACCAGGGATCTCAAAGAGATTGTAGGTAAAAACTAACTTGTACGCAACAAGTTGTTAGAAGAGTTGAATCTCTCTTTCCTTTTTCCTTCCCGTTCTTTAGACCCTCTTTTCTCCACAGCAAACTGGGCTATTTATAGAGGTTTCAGGGGGTGAACGTGTCCCCTAAAAACACTCCATCATGGGGGTTAACTCCCTCACTACGTGGGTAGTAAGTGACCCAGTAATGAGGGCAGTTATAACTGAGACACAGGTTTTGAGCCTTGCGTTCTGCTACTGAAGTAATGCTTGAGGGACGCGGGTTTCTAGCTCTGCGTCAAGCTTCGCGTGAGACGTGGGCTTTGGACTTTGCGTCTTAGCACTGCAATAATGTTGAGACGCGAGTTTCAACCCTCGCGTTTATGGTCCTCGCACTGATGCTGAGACGCGAGTTTTAACCCTCACGTTTTGGTGCTGCGCTGGTGGCCATGATTAACCTTGCATCTGGAGTTTGGATTCTGCTTTTGGATGACTCGTCTTCAGTGATTTTTAGACAGCCTATAGAACCCCTCCAAAGTTTTCGATATTCCGCAGTTGACTGGGACGGATTTCAAAATACTTTGGATTCTGGTTGAATGCATATTTCTTATGATTGGACTGATAATCATTTGAGATACTCTGAGCTTGATCGCATCTGGAATATGGTCTTCGTGAGTGTACTGTAAAATCCTTTGAAGTCGCCAGAGACGATCGTGGTGAGTGTCTAGATTGCAGTCCAGACCTCCTTAGTGCTCTGAGTTGGTTGTTGATATACTTTTAATCAGGGGTGAACAGTCGCTTGCTTGTACCAGTGTACTGTTGAATTGATTTGCAGAAGTAAAGACTGAATTTAAGTCTTGTAGACGCAGAGGTCATGTTGTTCTAGAGACGCAGTCCTCACTTGGAATGGGGACGCATCTATTAGTTTGCTGAAGAAACGTGGCTCTTGGAGGGACGCGATCTTTGAGATGAAGACGCAACTCTTACTCTATGAACTAGGCACGGCTTTGGCCTTGCTGAAGAGGCGCGACCCTTGGGGACGCGGTTTTTGTTGAATTCGTATTTTGTGCGCATTGCCATCTGTCCGGCGAAATTGAGGGACATCTTTCCTTTGGTGCATGAATTTTGCGTTGCATTTAATATGCACACCACGCGTCGGGCTTGGATTAAGCCTCGAGCCAAGCGTCGCGTATCTCTGGGGATCACTGTGCCTATAAAAGACAATAGTCTTTCAAGAGTCATCATTAGACTCTTCTTCTTTACCGAGCATTACATTAGGGTTAAGAAAAGCTTGAAGCTTTTTCTATTTTCACCGTCTTCGACACTAATTTTACGGTCGAAATGGCATGAAAAGCTAAGCATGTGGCTTCGTCCTCGAGCACTGCTGCTCCTGAGACTCCGATGGGCGTTTCTTCCACGCAGGAGGCCCCTATTTTAGGTAGTAAAACCATCTGATTTGGCTTTTGCCACTGAAGGGGCTTAAAGAATTCTTTTAACTTTTAAGTCTCTTTTGAATGTGAACCGCCAACGCGGGCTCATGCCGTGTTTGATCTTCAGACGCGGTTCTTGAGTTGATAGACAAGACGCAGGTTTGACGACCTCTGCGTCTTCGCTTCATCAAATTGAGTCCGTATATGTTCGTCGAACGCAGGCTTTGTTGAACCGCGCGTATTGGACTCAATGCTCAGAATATTTCCAAGTGTGGGGAGTTCAGACGCGGACCTTTTTTTTGTGATTCTCGCGTCTTGTAAGATTAGATGCAAGTTTTACTGAATCTCACGTCTGAGTCTGATACTTAGAAATTTTTTCTAAGTTCTGGGTTTTGAAATGGAGGATACATGCAAGCCTCGTATTTTTCAGTCTAGACGCGAATTTTGCTGATTTTTGAGTTTGGGCTCATTCTTGCGTTTGAATTTCAAGCACTAAGCCATTTTCTTTTAGATTTCTGACTAAGTATCATTTTCATTACAGTACGATACTCCTCTAGCCCTCTGTCCAAGAAGTGTCATTTTGGGCATGTAGGTGGCGCCGATAGAAATCTAACCTTCGTGCTTTAGAAAATCGCTCCTGTGACTTTCGGTAAATCAGAGGAGCGAAGGGAGAGGATCATCAAGGCCAGTATGGTGACCCTTTAGGAAATTATCTTCGATGGATTATTTGAGACGGATTCCCATACTTTATTACGGAATCCTGCTTTCCTCTTTGGTGATGACATCGACGAGGATGATAGGATTTTGCATGATGGAGATTACAAGTAGCTCCGTCAAATAGGGAACAGACGGTTCTTTCTTCCCAACATGGAGAGGATGTATTCCTTGTCCTATCTACAACACATGTTTGTTCATCATGCGATAGATTAGGATCTTTCCCAGTTTGTCTCCGGCGTCTCTCGTAGCATATTAGGTGCGAAGGAAGTATATTCTGTAGGCCATGTTTATTTCTCAGGTTAGTTAGGCCTGAGTATCCGAAGGGAGAAACCGCTTAGCTTGGCGCTACTTTCATCAACCAGTTTATGAAAGTTAGGGGTGATTTTCTCGTCGACTTTCATCCGCTCTGGTGGGTTCATTTCACCAACAAATCCTGGTGGGGTAGGATGGTTGGATTTGTGCTTGTTGAGCTCGGGACTCTGCTGCAGCAGGTGGGGCTATATCACTCAGTCAGGGCCGTACAGTACGGCCTCCCGCAAAGTTTCCACAATTTTTATGGTGTCCTGGAGCTTTATAACCTTTGACAGGTACATTTTTTACTCCAGTCAGAGAAATGGGGCTCGCTCTTCATGAACTGTATAAAGTCTTAGGGCTTGTTATGTGAGATGCCCCTTATGAAGAATACGTCCCGACTTCTGAGGAGTTTCATCTTCTGAAGAAAGAAGATCCTCAGGTATATGAGACGTATTGGGAAGTGCTGTGCCACTTCCACATCTGCGGCCAAATATCCTCCTGGAGGAATAGGGGTGTCAAGCAGATGTCCTGGGCGAGCTATCTGTTCAATGGCATAGGTGAGAAGGATAGCCCGGTGACTAGTCTGGCCCCTTGTACTGACGAGAAAATTGCTGAGAGGATTGATACCTCTACAAGCTCTTACACTACTGAGTCGAACGAGGATACTTTCAGACCTGATACGGTCTTTGAAAGTTTTCATAACCAGGCCCAAGTTCCCATTTCTGATCGGGCTCTATTGGCAGGCTTCCTCATGCTGTGGCTAAAACGTTGTGTGGTGCCAACACTGCCACATGAAGTAATTATTGCTGATGTACTATACCCGACAGTTTTCTTGCCTACGGAAGGTCTATCGCCCTCCTTCTAGCAATGGTGGCCGGAGTTCAAAGTGGGTTACGTGCTCTGGTTAAAAGCCTGTGCCAAGTGGAGGCCGTTGTCGACTCCGAGGGCAGGCCAGAGGTTGATTCGGAGGGAAGGCCGAGAGTGAAGACCCCTAACCCCAGGATTGAACTTCCATATACATACTGAAAAACACCTAGAGGGGGGGTGAATAGGTGTAAGTGCTAATCTAAGAAACTAAATGCAAACTAAGTGCGCTAAATGCGGAAGCTAATGCAAATTATGCACAAACTAATACAATACAACAAGTGTAGCCGAATTCCCCTTGCGAGGCTCTGGACTAACTCCCCTTGATTCCCCTTGAAATGGGTTGAGGTGCTATGTGAAGCTCTTGTTGGATGAGTATAAGTTAGGCACACACACACAAGCAATCCAAGCAATGTGCACACACAATCAAGCCAAGCAATAAAGGATATAGCAATATGAAATAATGCAAGGCAACACAAGCAATATGATATGGCAATATGAGTTATGCTCAACACAAGCAAATATGATATGATGATATGAAGTATGATGCTTTGCACAATATAAATGAGAGAGAGTTAGAGAGACAATGGATCAATACGCAAACACCAAGATTTGTTTCGAGGTTCGAGCACCTTGCTCTACATCCCCGCCTACACCACCGTGTAGGATTTCCACTATCTCAACTCCCACCGAGGGAACCTCTACCGAAGAGGATTTCTTACAACTCTAGGAGTACCAAACTCCTCTCTCAACAACAACCTCCTCACAACCGAGGGGTTAGGCCCGTAGCCAATACAACAACCAATCCACACACCTCTACCGAAGAGGCTCACAACCAAACTCCACCTCTACCTAAGAGGGAGCAAACCAATAACCCAATACAACACTCTCCACCTCTACCAAAGAGGGAGCAACTCAAGAAATCAAGGGTTTTTACAACAGTGGTATATCTCAACCACAAACCTCTTTCCTTTTCTCTTTCCACAAAAACAAGATCCTAAATAGTTTAGGATAGTATGATATAGCTCAAGTGTGGAACCAAAGTGTTTTTGGAAACAAGCAACAAAGAAAAACTAATTGGGAAGTCTCTTGTAAAAGATAAAAATGCAAGATCAAATCAAAATCCCAAAAACCTAGTTTTCTTTGATTTTCCAAAAACCCAAAACAATAAAGATTAGAAGTATAAAGCCCAAAAACTTCTTTTTAAAACTCCTTTAAACTCTTCAGAAAATCAGAAATTTTTCTCTTAAAAACCTTAGCCAAAATCCCCAAAGAGATGGAGTTTATATAGGCCAAACAGAAAACTAGCCGTTAGAGCTGAGCTGGCAGCTCTGACAGGCGTCGGTCGACCGGCCCGGTCGACCGCCAACGGTCAGAAAAGTGACCGTTGGGCACTAGCGGTCGACCGGCCCGGTCGACCGAAACATCCTGAGAGTTGAACTCTCAACTCGGTCGACCGGTCCGGTCGACCGACTACAATGTGTAGCCAGCGTGCACGTCTGTGCACATCGGTCGACCGACCCGGTCGACCGGCCACTTGGTGCGGTCGACCGGTCCGGTCGACCGAACTGGCCTGGCAGGCACAGTGCAGATCTGCACAGATACGGGATTTGAAAATAGGTCTTTTCACTCAATAAAATCCCATAAATTCACAGTAAATCTAAAAAATAGTTTTAATCACAATAAAAACTGTTTTTCTAAAAATATGTTTTTCTAAAACTTGTTTTATCATTTTACTTTGATAACCAAACTTGTGATAAAAATTTCAAGACATATATTAATCATATCAATTCAATTTTGTGTCTTGCCAATTTTATCAAAAACAAAACTTGTATTTTATCAAACTAGAATTTTTCAAAACATGAATAGGGATATCAAAATAAGTTTGTTTACCAAGTTAAAGCATGTATGTATAAATAGAAAACATCTACTATACATATAATATATGTAAACTTGTTTTGATCAACTATTCATAAAAACCAAATATCAAATCATAAAACGTGTGTGTTTTGTGTTCACTTGAGCATATCAACTAAACTAAACTTTACAAATATGGATCTAAAACACAAACTCTAAACTAGATACCTAAGTCTTCTTGACGATCTTCATCTTCAAGTAGACTCGGTCCAAACTCCGTGATTCTCCAAGTGCAAAGGTATGATCTTTAAGCTTTGGCACCGGAATCATCATGAATAGCTTCTAATCATCTTGTTGAAGCTAATCACCAACCTAATATCCTGTTAATGATCTGAAACTTAGAAACACAAGAATATTAGTAAACATAACTACATGAGTGTTGATCATCATCAAAACTAGAGTGGAAGGCCATTGGGCCAACAATCTCCCCCTTTTTGATGATGACAAAACTCATGGAGTTATATATGCATGGATTAAAGATAAGCTTCAAGGAAGCTCCCCCTTAACTCATGCATAGGGATAAATAATAAATATATGCAATGAATATCAAACATGAAACATGCATATGCATAAACAATAAATGGTTCTAGATATCAAATGGAATATTCAAAACAAAATAAGCTCTAGATACCAATTACAAAGCAAACTCTATAAATCAATTAAACTTAATATTCTTGAGATTAAACATAATATATGCATAAACATAAGCATGCATCATATAAAACTTCATAAATCTTTCTCCCCCTTTTTGTCAATCATCAACAAAGGGGTAAACAATCAAAACCATAGATAAAATGAGGGGTAAAAATCTTTCTCCCCTTTTTAAGTCAATCAAAACAATAAAACAATGTTCTCCCCCTTTTTGTCTAAAACAAAAAAAATCAATAAGGGGTGACTACAAACATGATATCAATTAAAAAATATGTCAATGAAGCATCTTGATACCAATAAACAAGGATCAATATATGTTATATGCTATATATATTCATGAAGAGGAAGACGCTAAGTTAGCTTCCCTACACATATGCATTACATGAAGAAAGGATGACAAGCCCCAATTCACATAACACATATTATGTAATGCATAAGAGGAGATGTGAAGCTCCCCCTACACACGTATATCATATAAAAAGAGTTGTCAAGCTCCTCAATTTATAATATACTCAACATGAATCTATATGTAAGAGAGATGTTAAGCTCTCCTTGCATATAGGAAATACAAATCAAAACTTTGAATATATTCTTTAAACAACATATTGGAAATACCAATTGTAATTAAATATAAGTCTTGAATTCTTAACATGAATCTTGAAACCAAAACAAATTTTGAATTTCTTAAATATGATACCAATTGTAAATATTTTACCAATTGAAAAGATTTTACATAGAAACATTGATACCAATTGTAAGAATTGTTCATTTTAAAACATATAAACAACTTTAATCATAAAGTGTGGGAGTACAAATACCAATTGAAATACAAAATCATATTCTCCCCCTTTGTGAAAAACAAACTAAAGACATGCATAGTCTTGATAACAATTTAAAAGTAATCAATTTAAACAAAATTGAAACTCAAGCACTAACATAAACACAAACATATATATGTATGAAAGATAGATAACAATAGAAATTGATATACTTGGAATTTAAAGCATACATACATACAAAACATATATGAGTATACAAGAAGATCAAAATGATACCAATTGAAAGAGTTCAATGATACCAATTGACATAACAATAAGTTCAAGTGTATACATCATATTCTCTACCACCCAATCATAATTCAAGTTTTAAAGATTTTCAATTTAGGGCATACATGAACATGATCTCCCATCCTACCGCCCTTGGAAGGTAGGGGTTTTCAAAGATAGATTTGAAAATGTAGTTTTGTTTGAAAATCACTACCAAAATGAAGAACACCGCAACTAGTTAAATGGAAAACTTGTTAACTAGCACGAAATCCTTCAAGTAAGGAATAAAACAAAATTGAAATTCACATGGTAATCATCACTCTAACCAATAAATCATAACTCATGAGAAATAAAACATGAGCAATAGATATGAGTGTACAAATAATATGTGAAGATCATAATCATGAAAAATATTTCATTAAGCTCAATTATTCCTTAAAACATAATTCCATCAAAAACATGAAAAATCATATAAAACTCCTTATTTAATCTTCAAGGCATATGTATGTCTAATACAAGCTAAAATATACATACATATCCAAACATAAAGAGTCCACAAGATATATGCATTAAGGCACGTGGCTCAAAAAGATGTATATGTATAAGATTAGTTTGAACTAGATAGACATATACATGAAGTTAAACATAAATACATGAAACATGTAAAAACTAAATCTTTCATTAAAACAAATATCATTTCAAGGTATATGTATGAATTGTCAAACATGAAGTATACATACATATCCCTAAACACAATTGAGTCCATATATATAGATTTGCATGAAAGGCAAATGACTCAAGGGGTATACATGTATATCTTCAAGTTTGGCAAAATAAACATATACATGAAATCAAAACTCATATAAATTCAAAAATATGAATACAAGTCTAAAATGTATGGATCATCAAAACTAGACTATACTAGCACATCTAATGGGTTCAAATAAGCAATCAAGCCCAAACATATATAGATTTATTTGTAGCCCACTCTATGTACAAGTATAAAACTAGTCTTAATGAAAACTAACATCTAAACATATATTCAAAACATGAAGCATCAAAACAAATATAGAAGTCATCATGATAAAGCTAAAACATGATTACTATGTAAATTCACATGTATTAGATTCATGATGTACACTATAGCTTAAACAAAAGTGAGAACAGTAAGTATGATTCAAATAAGCATGTGTGTCTCAAATACTATACATGTATGTCAAGGATCTAATAAACATGGAATGAACATACTAATCCATAGACATCAAAAACATGCTAGTAACATTAAAATATGGAAAGCATGTAAACAATAAATGGGAGTAAAGGATTGTTACCAAAACCGAAGAAGCAACTCTCCTTGTCTCCAAAACATAGTGGTCATCTCCATCAAATCTTCCCTTGAAAGTGATGCATCCAATAGATTTCCTTTAAGTCCGGAACGCATCCACTCTAAGGTGTCATCACTCTCACGTCATGTGAGAGCCCACACCTACATCAAAAATAGGAGGGGTGGTCTTTGGTACCCATACTCTTTTGGGTCCATGGGGGTTAGTCCCTTCTCTAACCCAAACAAAGTTCTTTGCTAAATTTGGAGTATGTAATCTATCATAGCAAAATTTAGCAAGGTGGCCCTTACGTCCACAATGTGTACATGTGTACACATGAGCATACATATGGTGATGGGTGTGTCCATGAGGAGCATGTGTATGCCGTGAAGGGTATGCATGCATAAAGGATGGAACTTGTTTCTTTCGAACCAAGGTTTCCAACCGTGAGTGGTTCATGGCACATTGGCTCATAGTGGAGCCCAAACAATCTACTCTCTTCTTTAGCATACAAATATCATCATTAATCCTAGAAGAAGAGGTACATGCATTAGGTAGTCTAGATGAAGAGGCTACACTAGCATGGCAAACATGAGAATCAATCTTATTTTGAAAAGAAACATTTTTCTTTAAACATGCATCCAAATCATTTGAAATAGAAATTATTTTGTTTTTCAAAGCAACATTCTCTTTTAAAACAAAATCAACTTTAGAAGACAAGTTTTCATTTTTCTTCAAAATAGCATGGCAATCATTTTTAGATTTTAAAAGATCATTTTCTTTAAGTGCAAGATCAAGTTGAGATTTTAATGAATCCCTCTCATTAGCAATCTCCTCTTTCTCTTGCAAAACAACATCAAGTCTAGCAATCAAATTTTTATTTTCATTATTAATGCCTAGACTTTTCTTTTTCAACAAATTATATTTTTCTATTAGTTTTTCACAAACAATGGAAAGTTCTTCATTCAAAGCATGGGGATCAACAAAATCATTTGAAGAACTAGCACAATCATTACTATCTAGTTGGGATTCCGAATGTACCTCAAGGGAGTCATTCCCTTGGACCATGAAGCATTGAGAATCGGATTCTCCACTAGATTCCTCCGGTTGATTTGGCACTTGAAGCTTGGAGGTGGTGGTTGTTGTCAATTTGTTCCACACTGCAAAGGCGGAATCAAGATTAGAAACACGTAAAAGATAATCTTTAGATAAAGTGCTTCTAATGGCCTCTAGGGCTTGTGCATTGGCCCCTATATGATTACCATCACCAAGATAACATCTCTTGGTGGCGGCAAGGAAGACATGCAAACCTAGGGTTTTTAGGTACATGGACATCCTATACTTCCAAACATCAACGTTGGAAGGGTCAAAGCTAGGAGGGGTCATGAAGTCCATGGTAAACTATATATGAATGTGCAACCAAACAAATGCAAATGAGATTAGCATGCAAATGGATCACTCCTAGGATGTTAAGCCTAAGTATCAGGAGCACTAGCTCTGATACCAATTGAAAAACACCTAGAGGGGGGGTGAATAGGTGTAAGTGCTAATCTAAGAAACTAAATGCAAACTAAGTGCGCTAAATGCGGAAGCTAATGCAAATTATGCACAAACTAATACAATACAACAAGTGTAGCCGAATTCCCCTTGCGAGGCTCTGGACTAACTCCCCTTGATTCCCCTTGAAATGGGTGGAGGTGCTATGTGAAGCTCTTGTTGGATGAGTATAAGTTAGGCACAACACACACAAGCAATCCAAGCAATGTGCACACACAATCAAGCCAAGCAATAAAGGATATAGCAATATGAAATAATGCAAGGCAACACAAGCAATATGATATGGCAATATGAGTTATGCTCAACACAAGCAAATATGATATGATGATATGAAGTATGATGCTTTGCACAATATAAATGAGAGAGAGTTAGAGAGACAATGGATCAATACGCAAACACCAAGATTTGTTTCGAGGTTCGAGCACCTTGCTCTACATCCCCGCCTACACCACCGTGTAGGATTTCCACTATCTCAACTCCCACTGAGGGAACCTCTACCGAAGAGGATTTCTTACAACTCTAGGAGTACCAAACTCCTCTCTCAACAACAACCTCCTCACAACCGAGGGGTTAGGCCCGTAGCCAATACAACAACCAATCCACACACCTCTACCGAAGAGGCTCACAACCAAACTCCACCTCTACCTAAGAGGGAGCAAACCAATAACCCAATACAACACTCTCCACCTCTACCAAAGAGGGAGCAACTCAAGAATCAAGGGTTTTTACAACAAGTGGTATATCTCAACCACAAACCTCTTTCCTTTTTCTCTTTCCACAAAAACAAGATCCTAAATAGTTTAGGATAGTATGATATAGCTCAAGTGTGGAACCAATGTGTTTTTGGAAACAAGCAACAAAGAAAAACTAATTGGGAAGTCTCTTGTAAAAGATAGAAAATGCAAGATCAAATCAAAATCCCAAAACCTAGTTTTCTTTGATTTTCCAAAAACCCAAAACAATAAAGATTAGAAGTATAAAGCCCAAAAACTTCTTTTTAAAATTCTTTTAAACTCTTCAGAAAACCAGAAATTTTTCTCTTAAAAATCTTAGCCAAAATCCCCAAAGAGATGGAGTTTATATAGGCCAAACAGAAAACTAGCCGTTAGAGCTGAGCTGGCAGCTCTGACAGGCGTCGGTCGACCGGCCCGGTCGACCGCCAACGGTCAGAAAAGTGACCGTTGGGCACTAGCGGTCGACGGGCCCGGTCGACCGAAACATCCTGAGAGTTGAACTCTCAACTCGGTCGACCGGTCCGGTCGACCGACTACAATGTGTAGCCAGCGTGCACGTCTGTGCACATCGGTCGACCGACCCGGTCGACCGGCCACTTGGTGCGGTCGACCGGTCCGGTCGACCGAACTGACCTGGCAGGCACAGTGCAGATCTGCACAGATACGGGATTTGAAAATAGGTCTTTTCACTCAATAAAAATCCCATAAATTCACAGTAAATCTAAAAATAGTTTTAATCACAATAAAAACTGTTTTTCTAAAAATATGTTTTTCTAAAACTTGTTTTATCATTTTACTTTGATAACCAAACTTGTGATAAAAATTTCAAGACATATATTAATCATATCAATTCAATTTTGTGTCTTGCCAATTTTATCAAAAACAAAACTTGTATTTTATCAAACTAGAATTTTCCAAAACATGAATAGGGATATCAAAATAAGTTTGTTTACCAAGTTAAAGCATGTATGTATAAATAGAAAACATCTACTATACATATAATATATGTAAACTTGTTTTGATCAACTATTCATAAAAACCAAATATCAAATCATAAAACGTGTGTGTTTTTGTGTTCACTTGAGCATATCAACTAAACTAAACTTTACAAATATGGATCTAAAACACAAACTCTAAACTAGATACCTAAGTCTTCTTGACGATCTTCATCTTCAAGTAGACTCGGTCCAAACTCCGTGATTCTCCAAGTGCAAAGGTATGATCTTTAAGCTTTGGCACCGGAATCATCATGAATAGCTTCTAATCATCTTGTTGAAGCTAATCACCAACCTAATATCCTGTTAATGATCTGAAACTTAGAAACACAAGAATATTAGTAAACATAACTACATGAGTGTTGATCATCATCAAAACTAAAGTGGAAGGCCATTGGGCCAACAATCTCCCCCTTTTTGATGATGACAAAACTCATGGAGTTATATATGCATGGATTAAAGATAAGCTTCAAGGAAGCTCCCCCTTAACTCATGCATAGGGATAAACAATAAATATATGCAATGAATATCAAACATGAAACATGCATATGCATAAACAATAAATGGTTCTAGATATCAAATGGAATATTCAAAACAAAATAAGCTCTAGATACCAATTACAAAGCAAACTCTATAAATCAATTAAACTTAATATTCTTGAGATTAAAACATAATATATGCATAAACATAAGCATGCATCATATAAAACTTCATAAATCTTTCTCCCCCTTTTTGTCAATCATCAACAAAGGGGTAAACAATCAAAACCATAGATAAAATGAGGGGTAAAAATCTTTCTCCCCTTTTTAAGTCAATCAAAACAATAAAACAATGTTCTCCCCCTTTTTGTCTAAAACAAAAAAAAATCAATAAGGGGTGACTACAAACATGATATCAATTAAAAAATATGTCAATGAAGCATCTTGATACCAATAAACAAGGATCAATATATGTTATATGCTATATACATTCATGAAGAGGAAGACGCTAAGTTAGCTTCCCTACACATATGCATTACATGAAGAAAGGATGACAAGCCCCAATTCACATAACACATATTATGTAATGCATAAGAGGAGATGTGAAGCTCCCCCTACACACGTATATCATATAAAGAAGAGTTGTCAAGCTCCTCAATTTATAATATACTCAACATGAATCTATATGTAAGAGAGATGTTAAGCTCTCCTTGCATATAGGAATACAAATCAAAACTTTGAATATATTCTTTAAACAACATATTGGAAATACCAATTGTAATTAAATATAAGTTTTGAATTCTTAAACATGAATCTTGAAACCAAAACAAATTTTGAATTTCTTAAATATGATGCCAATTGTAAATATTTTACCAATTGAAAAGATTTTACATAGAAACATTGATACCAATTGTAAGAATTGTTCATTTTAAAACATATAAACAACTTTTAATCATAAAGTGTGGGAGTACAAATACCAATTGAAATACAAAATCATATTCTCCCCCTTTGTGAAAAACAAACTAAAGACATGCATAGTCTTGATAACAATTTAAAAGTAATCAATTTAAACAAAATTGAAACTCAAGCACTAGCATAAACACAAACATATATATGTATGAAGGATAGATAACAATAGAAATTGATATACTTAGAATTTAAAGCATACATACATACAAAACATATATGAGTATACAAGAAGATCAAAATGATACCAATTGAAAGAGTTCAATGATACCAATTGACATAACAATAAGTTCAAGTGTATACATCATATTCTCTACCACCCAATCATAATTCAAGTTTTAAAGATTTTCAATTTAGGGCATACATGAACATGATCTCCCATCCTACCGCCCTTGGAAGGTAGGGGTTTTCAAAGATAGATTTGAAAATGTAGTTTTGTTTGAAAATCACTACCAAAATGAAGAACACCGCAACTAGTTAAATGAAAAAACTTGTTAACTAGCACGAAATCCTTCAAGTAAGGAATAAAACAAAATTGAAATTCACATGGTAATCATCACTCTAACCAATAAATCATAACTCATGAGAAACAAAACATGAGCAATAGATATGAGTGTACAAATAATATGTGAAGATCATAATCATGAAAAATATTTCATTAAGCTCAATTATTCCTTAAAACATAATTCCATCAAAAACATGAAAAATCATATAAAACTCCTTATTTAATCTTCAAGGCATATGTATGTCTAATACAAGCTAAAATATACATACATATCCAAAACATAAAGAGTCCACAAGATATATACATTAAGGCACGTGGCTCAAAAAGATGTATATGTATAAGATTAGTTTGAACTAGATAGACATATACATGAAGTTAAACATAAATATATGAAACATGTAAAAACTAAATCTTTCATTAAAACAAATATCATTTCAAGGTATATGTATGAATTGTCAAACATGAAGTATACATACATATCCCTAAACACAATTGAGTCCATATATATAGATTTGCATGAAAGGCAAATGACTCAAGGGGTATACATGTATATCTTCAAGTTTGGCAAATAAACATATACATGAAATCAAAACTCATATAAATCCAAAAATATGAATACAAGTCTAAAATGTATGGATCATCAAAACTAGACTATACTAGCACATCTAATGGGTTCAAATAAGCAATCAAGCCCAAACATATATAGATTTATTTGTAGCCCACTCTATGTACAAGTATATAACTAGTCTTAATGAAAACTAACATCTAAACATATATTCAAAACATGAAGCATCAAAACAAATATAGAAGTCATCATGATAAAGCTAAAACATGATTACTATGTAAATTCACATGTATTAGATTCATGATGTACACTATAGCTTAAACAAAAGTAAGAACACTAAGTATGATTCAAATAAGCATGTGTGTCTCAAATACTATACATGTATGTCAAGGATCTAATAAACATGGAATGAACATACTAATCCATAGACATCAAAAACATGCTAGTAACATTAAAACATGGAAAGCATGTAAACAATAAATGGGAGTAAAGGATTGTTACCAAAACCGAAGAAGCAACTCTCCTTGTCTCCAAAACATAGTGGTCATCTCCACCAAATCTTCCCTTGAAAATGATGCATCCAATAGATTTCCTTTAAGTCCGGAACGCATCCACTCTAAGGTGTCATCACTCTCACGTCATGTGAGAGCCCACACCTACATCAAAAATAGGAGGGGTGGTCTTTGGTACCCATACTCTTTTGGGTCCATGGGGGTTAGTCCCTTCTCTAACCCAAACAAGTTCTTTGCTAAATTTGGAGTATGTAATCTATCATAGCAAAATTTAGCAAGGTGGCCCTTACGTCCACAATGTGTACATGTGTACACATGAGCATACATATGGTGATGGGTGTGTCCATGAGGAGCATGTGTATGCCGTGAAGGGTATGCATGCATAAAGGATGGAACTTGTTTCTTTCGAACCAAGGTTTCCAACCGTGAGTGGTTCATGGCACATTGGCTCATAGTGGAGCCCAAACAATCTACTCTCTTCTTAGCATACAAATATCATCATTAATCCTAGAAGAAGAGGTACATGCATTAGGTAGTCTAGATGAAGAGGCTACACTAGCATGGCAAACATGAGAATCAATCTTATTTTGAAAAGAAACATTTTTCTTTAACATGCATCCAAATCATTTGAAATAGAAATTATTTTGTTTTTCAAAGCAACATTCTCTTTTAAAACAAAATCAACTTTAGAAGACAAGTTTTCATTTTTCTTCAAAATAGCATGGCAATCATTTTTAGATTTTAAAAGATCATTTTCTTTAAGTGCAAGATCAAGTTGAGATTTTAATGAATCCCTCTCATTAGCAATCTCCTCTTTCTCTTGCAAAACAACATCAAGTCTAGCAATCAAATTTTTATTTTCATTATTAATGCCTAGACTTTTCTTTTTCAACAAATTATATTTTTCTATTAGTTTTTCACAAACAATGGAAAGTTCTTCATTCAAAGCATGGGGATCAACAAAATCATTTGAAGAACTAGCACAATCATTACTATCTAGTTGGGATTCCGAATGTACCTCAAGGGAGTCATTCCTTGGACCATGAAGCATTGAGAATCGGATTCTCCACTAGATTCCTCCGGTTGATTTGGCACTTGAAGCTTGGAGGTGGTGGTTGTTGTCAATTTGTTCCACACTGCAAAGGCGGAATCAAGATTAGAAACACGTAAAAGATAATCTTTAGATAAAGTGCTTCTAATGGCCTCTAGGGCTTGTGCATTGGCCCCTATATGATTACCATCACCAAGATAACATCTCTTGGTGGCGGCAAGGAAGACATGCAAACCTAGGGTTTTTAGGTACATGGACATCCTATACTTCCAAACATCAACGTTGGAAGGGTCAAAGCTAGGAGGGGTCATGAAGTCCATGGTAAACTATATATGAATGTGCAACCAAACAAATGCAAATGAGATTAGCATGCAAATGGATCACTCCTAGGATGTTAAGCCTAAGTATCAGGAGCACTAGCTCTGATACCAATTGAAAAACACCTAGAGGGGGGGTGAATAGGTGTAAGTGCTAATCTAAGAAACTAAATGCAAACTAAGTGCGCTAAATGCGGAAGCTAATGCAAATTATGCACAAACTAATACAATACAACAAGTGTAGCCGAATTCCCCTTGCGAGGCTCTGGACTAACTCCCCTTGATTCCCCTTGAAATGGGTGGAGGTGCTATGTGAAGCTCTTGTTGGATGAGTATAAGTTAGGCACACACACACAAGCAATCCAAGCAATGTGCACACACAATCAAGCCAAGCAATAAAGGATATAGCAATATGAAATAATGCAAGGCAACACAAGCAATATGATATGGCAATATGAGTTATGCTCAACACAAGCAAATATGATATGATGATATGAAGTATGATGCTTTGCTCAATATAAATGAGAGAGAGTTAGAGAGACAATGGATCAATACGCAAACACCAAGATTTGTTTCGAGGTTCGAGCACCTTGCTCTACATCCCCGCCTACACCACCGTGTAGGATTTCCACTATCTCAACTCCCACCGAGGGAACCTCTACCGAAGAGGATTTCTTACAACTCTAGGAGTACCAAACTCCTCTCTCAACAACAACCTCCTCACAACCGAGGGGTTAGGCCCGTAGCCAATACAACAACCAATCCACACACCTCTACCGAAGAGGCTCACAACCAAACTCCACCTCTACCTAAGAGGGAGCAAACCAATAACCTAATACAACACTCTCCACCTCTACCAAAGAGGGAGCAACTCAAGAAATCAAGGGTTTTTACAACAAGTGGTATATCTCAACCACAAACCTCTTTCCTTTTTCTCTTTCCACAAAAACAAGATCCTAAATAGTTTAGGATAGTATGATATAGCTCAAGTGTGGAACCAAAGTGTTTTGGAAACAAGCAACAAAGAAAAACTAATTGGGAAGTCTCTTGTAAAAGATAGAAAATGCAAGATCAAATCAAAATCCCAAAACCTAGTTTTCTTTGATTTTCCAAAAACCCAAAACAATAAAGATTAGAAGTATAAAGCCCAAAAACTTCTTTTTAAAACTCTTTTAAACTCTTCAGAAAACCAGAAATTTTTCTCTTAAAAACCTTAGCCAAAATCCCCAAAGAGATGGAGTTTATATAGGCCAAACAGAAAACTAGCCGTTAGAGCTGAGCTGGCAGCTCTGACAGGCGTCGGTCGACCGGCCCGGTCGACCGCCAACGGTCAGAAAAGTGACCGTTGGGCACTAGCGGTCGACCGGCCCGGTCGACCGAAACATCCTGAGAGTTGAACTCTCAACTCGGTCGACAGGTCCGGTCGACCGACTACAATGTGTAGCCAGCGTGCACGTCTGTGCACATCGGTCGACCGACCCGGTCGACCGGCCACTTGGTGCGGTCGACCGGTCCGGTCGACCGAACTGGCCTGGCAGGCACAGTGCAGATCTGCACAGATACGGGATTTAAAAATAGGTCTTTTCACTCAATAAAAATCCCATAAATTCACAGTAAATCTAAAAAATAGTTTAAATCACAATAAAAACTGTTTTTCTAAAATATGTTTTTCTAAAACTTGTTTTATCATTTACTTTGATAACCAAACTTGTGATAAAAATTTCAAGACATATATTAATCATATCAATTCAATTTTGTGTCTTGCCAATTTTATCAAAAACAAAACTTGTATTTTATCAAACTAGAATTTTCCAAAACATGAATAGGGATATCAAAATAAGTTTGTTTACCAAGTTAAAGCATGTATGTATAAATAGAAAACATCTACTATACATATAATATATGTAAACTTGTTTTGATCAACTATTCATAAAAACCAAATATCAAATCATAAAACGTGTGTGTTTTGTGTTCACTTGAGCATATCAACTAAACTAAACTTTACAAATATGGATCTAAAACACAAACTCTAAACTAGATACCTAAGTCTTCTTGACGATCTTCATCTTCAAGTAGACTCGGTCCAAACTCCGTGATTCTCCAAGTGCAAAGGTATGATCTTTAAGCTTTGGCACCGGAATCATCATGAATAGCTTCTAATCATCTTGTTGAAGCTAATCACCAACCTAATATCCTGTTAATGATCTGAAACTTAGAAACACAAGAATATTAGTAAACATAACTACATGAGTGTTGATCATCATCAAAACTAGAGTGGAAGGCCATTGGGCCAACAATCTCCCCTTTTTGATGATGACAAAACTCATGGAGTTATATATGCATGGATTAAAGATAAGCTTCAAGGAAGCTCCCCCTTAACTCATGCATAGGGATAAACAATAAATATATGCAATGAATATCAAACATGAAACATGCATATGCATAAACAATAAATGGTTCTAGATATCAAATGGAATATTCAAAACAAAATAAGCTCTAGATACCAATTACAAAGCAAACTCTATAAATCAATTAACTTAATATTCTTGAGATTAAAACATAATATATGCATAAACATAAGCATGCATCATATAAAACTTCATAAATCTTTCTCCCCCTTTTTGTCAATCATCAACAAAGGGGTAAACAATCAAAACCATAGATAAAATGAGGGGTAAAAATCTTTCTCCCCTTTTTAAGTCAATCAAAACAATAAAACAATGTTCTCCCCCTTTTTGTCTAAAACAAAAAAAAATCAATAAGGGGTGACTACAAACATGATATCATTAAAAAATATGTCAATGAAGCATCTTGATACCAATAAACAAGGATCAATATATGTTATATGCTATATACATTCATGAAGAGGAAGACGCTAAGTTAGCTTCCCTACACATATGCATTACATGAAGAAAGGATGACAAGCCCCAATTCACATAACACATATTATGTAATGCATAAGAGGAGATGTGAAGCTCCCCCTACACACGTATATCATATAAAGAAGAGTTGTCAAGCTCCTCAATTTATAATATACTCAACATGAATCTATATGTAAGAGAGATGTTAAGCTCTCCTTGCATATAGGAAATACAAATCAAAACTTTGAATATATTCTTTAAACAACATATTGGAAATACCAATTGTAATTAAATATAAGTCTTGAATTCTTAAACATGAATCTTGAAACCAAAACAAATTTTGAATTTCTTAATATGATACCAATTGTAAATATTTTACCAATTGAAAAGATTTTACATAGAAACATTGATACCAATTGTAAGAATTGTTCATTTTAAAACATATAAACAACTTTTAATCATAAAGTGTGGGAGTACAAATACCAATTGAAATACAAAATCATATTCTCCCCCTTTGTGAAAAACAAACTAAAGACATGCATAGTCTTGATAACAATTTAAAAGTAATCAATTTAAACAAAATTGAAACTCAAGCACTAGCATAAACACAAACATATATATGTATGAAAGATAGATAACAATAGAAATTGATATACTTGGAATTTAAAGCATACATACATACAAAACATATATGAGTATACAAGAAGATCAAATGATACCAATTGAAAGAGTTCAATGATACCAATTGACATAACAATAAGTTCAAGTGTATACATCATATTCTCTACCACCCAATCATAATTCAAGTTTTAAAGATTTTCAATTTAGGGCATACATGAACATGATCTCCCATCCTACCGCCCTTGGAAGGTAGGGGTTTTCAAAGATAGATTTGAAAATGTAGTTTTGTTTGAAAATCACTACCAAAATGAAGAACACCGCAACTAGTTAAATGAAAAACTTGTTAACTAGCACGAAATCCTTCAAGTAAGGAATAAAACAAAATTGAAATTCACATGGTAATCATCACTCTAACCAATAAATCATAACTCATGAGAAACAAAACATGAGCAATAGATATGAGTGTACAAATAATATGTGAAGATCATAATCATGAAAAATATTTCATTAAGCTCAATTATTCCTTAAAACATAATTCCATCAAAAACATGAAAAATCATATAAAACTCCTTATTTAATCTTCAAGGCATATGTATGTCTAATACAAGCTAAAATATACATACATATCCAAAACATAAAGAGTCCACAAGATATATGCATTAAGGCACGTGGCTCAAAAAGATGTATATGTATAAGATTAGTTTGAACTAGATAGACATATATATGAAGTTAAACATAAATACATGAAACATGTAAAACTAAATCTTTCATTAAAACAAATATCATTTCAAGGTATATGTATGAATTGTCAAACATGAAGTATACATACATATCCCTAAACACAATTGAGTCCATATGTATAGATTTGCATGAAAGGCAAATGACTCAAGGGGTATACATGTATATCTTCAAGTTTGGCAAAATAAACATATACATGAAATCAAAACTCATATAAATTCAAAAATATGAATACAAGTCTAAAATGTATGGATCATCAAAACTAGACTATACTAGCACATCTAATGGGTTCAAATAAGCAATCAAGCCCAAACATATATAGATTTATTTGTAGCCCACTCTATGTACAAGTATATAACTAGTCTTAATGAAAACTAACATCTAAACATATATTCAAAACATGAAGCATCAAAACAAATATAGAAGTCATCATGATAAAGCTAAAACATGATTACTATGTAAATTCACATGTATTAGATTCATGATGTACACTATAGCTTAGACAAAAGTGAGAACACTAAGTATGATTCAAATAAGCATGTGTGTCTCAAATACTATACATGTATGTCAAGGATCTAATAACATGGAATGAACATACTAATCCATAGACATCAAAAACATGCTAGTAACATTAAAACATGGAAAGCATGTAAACAATAAATGGGAGTAAAGGATTGTTACCAAAACCGAAGAAGCAACTCTCCTTGTCTCCAAAACATAGTGGTCATCTCCACCAAATCTTCCCTTGAAAGTGATGCATCCAATAGATTTCCTTTAAGTCCGGAACGCATCCACTCTAAGGTGTCATCACTCTCACGTCATGTGAGAGCCCACACCTACATCAAAATAGGAGGGGTGGTCTTTGGTACCCATACTCTTTTGGGTCCATGGGGGTTAGTCCCTTCTCTAACCCAAACAAAGTTCTTTGCTAAATTTGGAGTATGTAATCTATCATAGCAAAATTTAGCAAGGTGGCCCTTACGTCCACAATGTGTACATGTGTACACATGAGCATACATATGGTGATGGGTGTGTCCATGAGGAGCATGTGTATGCCGTGAAGGGTATGCATGCATAAAGGATGGAACTTGTTTCTTTCGAACCAAGGTTTCCAACCGTGAGTGGTTCATGGCACATTGGCTCATAGTGGAGCCCAAACAATCTACTCTCTTCTTTAGCATACAAATATCATCATTAATCCTAGAAGAAGAGGTACATGCATTAGGTAGTCTAGATGAAGAGGCTACACTAGCATGGCAAACATGAGAATCAATCTTATTTTGAAAAGAAACATTTTTCTTTAAACATGCATCCAAATCATTTGAAATAGAAATTATTTTGTTTTTCAAAGCAACATTCTCTTTTAAAACAAAATCAACTTTAGAAGACAAGTTTCATTTTTCTTCAAAATAGCATGGCAATCATTTTTAGATTTTAAAGATCATTTTCTTTAAGTGCAAGATCAAGTTGAGATTTTAATGAATCCCTCTCATTAGCAATCTCCTCTTTCTCTTGCAAAACAACATCAAGTCTAGCAATCAAATTTTTATTTTCATTATTAATGCCTAGACTTTTCTTTTTCAACAAATTATATTTTTCTATTAGTTTTTCACAAACAATGGAAAGTTCTTCATTCAAAGCATGGGGATCAACAAAATCATTTGAAGAACTAGCACAATCATTACTATCTAGTTGGGATTCCGAATGTACCTCAAGGGAGTCATTCCCTTGGACCATGAAGCATTGAGAATCGGATTCTCCACTAGATTCCTCCGGTTGATTTGGCACTTGAAGCTTGGAGGTGGTGGTTGTTGTCAATTTGTTTCCACACTGCAAAGGCGGAATCAAGATTAGAAACACGTAAAAGATAATCTTTAGATAAAGTGCTTCTAATGGCCTCTAGGGCTTGTGCATTGGCCCCTATATGATTACCATCACCAAGATAACATCTCTTGGTGGCGGCAAGGAAGACATGCAAACCTAGGGTTTTTAGGTACATGGACATCCTATACTTCCAAACATCAACGTTGGAAGGGTCAAAGCTAGGAGGGGTCATGAAGTCCATGGTAAACTATATATGAATGTGCAACCATACAAATGCAAATGAGATTAGCATGCAAATGGATCACTCCTAGGATGTTAAGCCTAAGTATCAGGAGCACTAGCTCTGATACCAATTGAAAAACACCTAGAGGGGGGTGAATAGGTGTAAGTGCTAATCTAAGAAACTAAATGCAAACTAAGTGCGCTAAATGCGGAAGCTAATGCAAATTATGCACAAACTAATACAATACAACAAGTGTAGCCGAATTCCCCTTGCGAGGCTCTGGACTAACTCCCCTTGATTCCCTTGAAATGGGTTGAGGTGCTATGTGAAGCTCTTGTTGGATGAGTATAAGTTAGGCACACACACACAAGCAATCCAAGCAATGTGCACACACAATCAAGCCAAGCAATAAAGGATATAGCAATATGAAATAATGCAAGGCAACACAAGCAATATGATATGGCAATATGAGTTATGCTCAACACAAGCAAATATGATATGATGATATGAAGTATGATGCTTTGCACAATATAATGAGAGAGAGTTAGAGAGACAATGGATCAATACGCAAACACCAAGATTTGTTTCGAGGTTCGAGCACCTTGCTCTACATCCCCGCCTACACCACCGTGTAGGATTTCCACTATCTCAACTCCCACCGAGGGAACCTCTACCGAAGAGGATTTCTTACAACTCTAGGAGTACCAAACTCCTCTCTCAACAACAACCTCCTCACAACCGAGGGGTTAGGCCCGTAGCCAATACAACAACCAATCCACACACCTCTACCGAAGAGGCTCACAACCAAACTCCACCTCTACCTAAGAGGGAGCAAACCAATAACCCAATACAACACTCTCCACCTCTACCAAAGAGGGAGCAACTCAAGAAATCAAGGGTTTTTACAACAAGTGGTATATCTCAACCACAAACCTCTTTCCTTTTTCTCTTTCCACAAAACAAGATCCTAAATAGTTTAGGATAGTATGATATAGCTCAAGTGTGGAACCAAAGTGTTTTTGGAAACAAGCAACAAAGAAAAACTAATTGGGAAGTCTCTTGTAAAGATAGAAAATGCAAGATCAAATCAAAATCCCAAAACCTAGTTTTCTTTGATTTTCCAAAAACCCAAAACAATAAGATTAGAAGTATAAAGCCCAAAAACTTCTTTTTAAAACTCTTTTAAACTCTTCAGAAAACCAGAAATTTTTCTCTTAAAAACCTTAGCCAAAATCCCCAAAGAGATGGAGTTTATATAGGCCAAACAGAAAACTAGCCGTTAGAGCTGAGCTGGTAGCTCTGACAGGCGTCGGTCGACCGGCCCGGTCGACCGCCAACGGTCAGAAAAGTGACCGTTGGGCACTAGCGGTCGACCGGCCCGGTCGACCGAAACATCCTGAGAGTTGAACTCTCACTCGGTCGACCGGTCCGGTCGACCGACTACAATGTGTAGCCAGCGTGCACGTCTGTGCACATCGGTCGACCGACCCGGTCGACCGGCCACTTGGTGCGGTCGACCGGTCCGTCGACCGAACTGGCCTGGCAGGCACAGTGCAGATCTGCACAGATACGGGATTTGAAAATAGGTCTTTTCACTCAATAAAAATCCCATAAATTCACAGTAAATCTAAAAAATAGTTTTAATCACAATAAAAACTATTTTTCTAAAAATATGTTTTTCTAAAACTTGTTTTATCATTTTACTTTGATAACCAAACTTGTGATAAAAATTTCAAGACATATATTAATCATATCAATTCAATTTTGTGTCTTGCCAATTTTATCAAAAACAAAACTTGTATTTTATCAAACTAGAATTTTCCAAAACATGAATAGGGATATCAAAATAAGTTTGTTTACCAAGTTAAAGCATGTATGTATAAATAGAAAACATCTACTATACATATAATATATGTAAACTTGTTTTGATCAACTATTCATAAAAACCAAATATCAAATCATAAAACGTGTGTGTTTTGTGTTCACTTGAGCATATCAACTAAACTAAACTTTACAAATATGGATCTAAAACACAAACTCTAAACTAGATACCTAAGTCTTCTTGACGATCTTCATCTTCAAGTAGACTCGGTCCAAACTCCGTGATTCTCCAAGTGCAAAGGTATGATCTTTAAGCTTTGGCACCGGAATCATCATGAATAGCTTCTAATCATCTTGTTGAAGCTAATCACCAACCTAATATCCTGTTAATGATCTGAAACTTAGAAACACAAGAATATTAGTAAACATAACTACATGAGTGTTGATCATCATCAAAACTAGAGTGGAAGGCCATTGGGCCAACAATCTCCCCCTTTTTGATGATGACAAAACTCATGGAGTTATATATGCATGGATTAAAGATAAGCTTCAAGGAAGCTCCCCCTTAACTCATGCATAGGGATAAACAATAAATATATGCAATGAATATCAAACATGAAACATGCATATGCATAAACAATAAATGGTTCTAGATATCAAATGGAATATTCAAACAAAATAAGCTCTAGATACCAATTACAAAGCAAACTCTATAAATCAATTAAACTTAATATTCTTGAGATTAAAACATAATATATGCATAAAATAAGCATGCATCATATAAAACTTCATAAATCTTTCTCCCCCTTTTTGTCAATCATCAACAAAGGGGTAAACAATCAAACCATAGATAAAATGAGGGGTAAAAATCTTTCTCCCCTTTTTAAGTCAATCAAAACAATAAAACAATGTTCTCCCCCTTTTGTCTAAAACAAAAAAAATCAATAAGGGGTGACTACAAACATGATATCAATTAAAAAATATGTCAATGAAGCATCTTGATACCAATAAACAAGGATCAATATATGTTATATGCTATATATATTCATGAAGAGGAAGACGCTAAGTTAGCTTCCCTACACATATGCATTACATGAAGAAAGGATGACAAGCCCCAATTCACATAACACATATTATGTAATGCATAAGAGGAGATGTGAAGCTCCCCCTACACACGTATATCATATAAAAAAGAGTTGTCAAGCTCCTCAATTTATAATATACTCAACATGAATCTATATGTAAGAGAGATGTTAAGCTCTCCTTGCATATAGGAAATACAAATCAAAACTTTGAATATATTCTTTAAACAACATATTGGAAATACCAATTGTAATTAAATATAAGTCTTGATTCTTAAACATGAATCTTGAAACCAAAACAAATTTTGAATTCTTAAATATGATACCAATTGTAAATATTTTACCAATTGAAAAGATTTTACATAGAAACATTGATACCAATTGTAAGAATTGTTCATTTTAAAACATATAAACAACTTTTAATCATAAAGTGTGGGAGTACAAATACCAATTGAAATACAAAATCATATTCTCCCCCTTTGTGAAAAACAAACTAAAGACATGCA
Organism: Agave tequilana; assembly: GCA_038442645.1. Taxonomy (NCBI): domain Eukaryota; kingdom Viridiplantae; phylum Streptophyta; class Magnoliopsida; order Asparagales; family Asparagaceae; genus Agave; species Agave tequilana. Next base: position 5,074 of record JAVJIF010017714.1, on the reverse strand, counting down.
TAGTCTTGATAACAATTTAAAAGTAATCAATTTAAACAAAATTGAAACTCAAGCACTAACATAAACACAAACATATATATGTATGAAAGATAGATAACAATAGAAATTGATATACTTGGAATTTAAAGCATACATACATACAAAACATTATAAGTATACAAGAAGATCAAAATGATACCAATTGAAAGAGTTCAATGATACCAATTGACATAACAATAAGTTCAAGTGTATACATCATATTCTCTACCACCCAATCATAATTCAAGTTTTAAAGATTTTCAATTTAGGGCATACATGAACATGATCTCCCATCCTACCGCCCTTGGAAGGTAGGGGTTTTCAAAGATAGTTTTGAAATGTAGTTTTGTTTGAAAATCACTACCAAAATGAAGAACACCGCAACTAGTTAAATGAAAAACTTGTTAACTAGCACGAAATCCTTCAAGTAAGGAATAAAACAAAATTGAAATTCACATGGTAATCATCACTCTAACCAATAAATCATAACTCATGAGAAACAAAACATGAGCAATAGATATGAGTGTACAAATAATATGTGAAGATCATAATCATGAAAAATATTTCATTAAGCTCAATTATTCCTTAAAACATAATTCCATCAAAAACATGAAAAATCATATAAAACTCCTTATTTAATCTTCAAGGCATATGTATGTCTAATACAAGCTAAAATATACATACATATCCAAAACATAAAGAGTCCACAAGATATATGCATTAAGGCACGTGGCTCAAAAAGATGTATATGTATAAGATTAGTTTGAACTAGATAGACATATACATGAAGTTAAACATAAATACATGAAACATGTAAAAACTAAATCTTTCATTAAAACAAATATCATTTCAAGGTATATGTATGAATTGTCAAACATGAAGTATACATACATATCCCTAAACACAATTGAGTCCATATATATAGATTTGCATGAAAGGCAAATGACTCAAGGGGTATACATGTATATCTTCAAGTTTGGCAAAATAAACATATACATGAAATCAAAACTCATATAAATTCAAAAATATGAATACAAGTCTAAAATGTATGGATCATCAAAACTAGACTATACTAGCACATCTAATGGGTTCAAATAAGCAATCAAGCCCAAACATATATAGATTTATTTGTAGCCCACTCTATGTACAAGTATATAACTAGTCTTAATGAAACTAACATCTAAACATATATTCAAAACATGAAGCATCAAAACAAATATAGAAGTCATCATGATAAAGCTAAAACATGATTACTATGTAAATTCACATGTATTAGATTCATGATGTACACTATAGCTTAAACAAAAGTGAGAACACTAAGTATGATTCAAATAAGCATGTGTGTCTCAAATACTATACATGTATGTCAAGGATCTAATAAACATGGAATGAACATACTAATCCATAGACATCAAAAACATGCTAGTAACATTAAAACATGGAAAGCATGTAAACAATAAATGGGAGTAAAGGATTGTTACCAAAACCGAAGAAGCAACTCTCCTTGTCTCCAAAACATAGTGGTCATCTCCACCAAATCTTCCCTTGAAAGTGATGCATCCAATAGATTTCCTTTAAGTCCGGAACGCATCCATTCTAAGGTGTCATCACTCTCACGTCATGTGAGAGCCCACACCTACATCAAAAATAGGAGGGGTGGTCTTTGGTACCCATACTCTTTTGGGTCCATGGGGGTTAGTCCCTTCTCTAACCCAAACAAAGTTTTTTGCTAAATTTGGAGTATGTAATCTATCATAGCAAAATTTAGCAAGGTGGCCCTTACGTCCACAATGTGTACATGTGTACACATGAGCATACATATGGTGATGGGTGTGTCCATGAGGAGCATGTGTATGCCGTGAAGGGTATGCATGCATAAAGGATGGAACTTGTTTCTTTCGAACCAAGGTTTCCAACCGTGAGTGGTTCATGGCACATTGGCTCATAGTGGAGCCCAAACAATCTACTCTCTTCTTTAGCATACAAATATCATCATTAATCCTAGAAGAAGAGGTACATGCATTAGGTAGTCTAGATGAAGAGGCTACACTACATGGCAAACATGAGAATCAATCTATTTTGAAAGAAACATTTTTCTTTAAACATGCATCCAAATCATTTGAAATAGAAATTATTTTGTTTTTCAAAGCAACATTCTCTTTTAAAAACAAAATCAACTTTAGAAGACAAGTTTTCATTTTTCTTCAAAATAGCATGGCAATCATTTTTAGATTTTAAAAGATCATTTTCTTTAAGTGCAAGATCAAGTTGAGATTTTAATGAATCCCTCTCATTAGCAATCTCCTCTTTCTCTTGCAAAACAACATCAAGTCTAGCAATCAAATTTTTATTTTCATTATTAATGCCTAGACTTTTCTTTTTCAACAAATTATATTTTTCTATTAGTTTTTCACAAACAATGGAAAGTTCTTCATTCAAAGCATGGGGATCAACAAATCATTTGAAGAACTAGCACAATCATTACTATCTAGTTGGGATTCCGAATGTACCTCAAGGGAGTCATTCCCTTGGACCATGAAGCCCCCAAATTCTATTATAATGCGGTCACGCGAACACTGAGCAAAGATCCCGTCATGCGATCGACGATATAGTGTTCGCGTGACCGCATTATAATAGAATTTGGGGGCTTTCCTTCTAATGATAGCCGCTTCTTTTGGATCATCAGGGAGAATGCCGTACAAGGCATAGTCAATGTAAGGGAATCGCTAATCCCTAGGCTCTGGACTAGCTGACGACTCAAGAGCTTCTTTGACTTGACAATCTCCTATCGGCTTTTGGTAATCTTCAAAGTGAATCTTGGGTAATATAAGTCGTGGCTGTAAACAAGTATTTTCTCTACTACTCCAGCTGGAGGGGCTAAAGAAGCAGCGAGAGATACTACCGCATCTACATGCGCATGTCGCTGGTGTGGTACGTGGTTGATGTAAAAGTTTTTAAACTTTTCAGCCATAGAGATAGTTGCGTTGTAATAGGATATTAAATCTTCATGTCTGACTTCGTACTCCCCGCGAACTTGGTTAACGATGAGTTTAGAGTCACCGTATGCCTCGAGATTTTTAACGCCAATCTCATCGGTGATTTGCATTCCAATCAAGAGGGCATTGTATTCCGCTACGTTATTGGAGCAAGGCTCGGTTAATGAGAAAGCTCGAGGAATCACAAAGTCCTGTGGGGAGACGAGTACAATCCCCACTCCGGCTATGACATGCCCTTGCGGACTTGTTCTTGATGCACCGTCGAAGAAGAGTCACCACACTTGTCTTTCAAAAGATGTTTGGGTCAGACAAACTTCAGTGACCTCGTCTGGGAGATTCTCGTAAAGTTCGGTTGCCCTCGAATCTGTATGCTCAGCCAGGAAATCCGCCACCACTTGTCCCTTCATGACTTTTTGTGGTAAAAAACGCATTTCATATTGGGATAGCAGTATGGCCCATTTTGCCAATCGGCCGTTTAATGACGATGGCTTTGTCATGAGTAACCTCAAAGTGTTAACCCTTGATATGACGTTTATAGTCTGGCCCACCAAGTAGTGTCGCATTTTCTGGACAGCGAACACCAATGCTAAACATTCCTTTTCGATCGGGTTGTATCAATGTTCGGCCTCGATCATAGTCCTACTCAGATAATAGATTGCTTGTTCGTATCCTTGATAATTATTCTGGGCTAGTAAAGCTCTTAGGGAATGATCCATTGCTCGGACATATATCATGAAAGCTTTTTCAGACACCGGAGCTGCAAGGACGGTGGTTGCATGAGGTATCATTTGATCTCCTCAAATGCTTGTTGGCAAGCATCATCCCAAATGAATGAGACACCCTTTTTCATCAATTTGGTAAAGGGTTGGCATCTTCCAGAGGGGTTTGAGATAAACCTTCGGATGTATGCCAGTCTTCCTTGCAATCCCTAAGCTCCCTGAGGTTCCTCGGAGGTTACATCTCCTGGATAGCGCGAACTTTTTTCGGGTCTAAATGAATTCCTGTGGAAGTTACCACAAACCTTAGAAATTTGCCGCTAGCCACTCTCAGGAAGGATTTGGTGGGGTTCATCTTCAACTGGGTGCCCGCATGATTTCGAAGATTGTCTTCAGATCGGTTATGTGATCACCTTTGGTGCAGCTTTTCACTGCAATGTCGTCAACATAGCATTCCACTGTTTTACGCATGTGTTGCATTCATAGCTCTCTAATATGTGGCTCCCGCATTCTTCAGTTCAAAGGGCATGACAGTATAGCAGTATACCCCCAGTGGTGTCCTGAAAGAAGGATGTTTTTCATCATCAAGATACATTATGATTTGATTATACCTGAGAATCCATCCATGAAGGACATTCGCTAAAACCCGCATGTGTTGTCAATCATGACATCTGTGATTGGGAGAGGGAATTCGTCTTTGGGGCAGGCCTCATTTAGATCACGAAAATCAATACAAATCTGAATCTTTCCGTTCTTTTTGGTAATGGGGACGATATTGGCTACCCAATCAGGATATTGCTCTTCCCTAATAAAGCTAAAGTCTATGAGTTGTTTGACTTCTGACTGGATTCCTTTCATTATATCTTGACGGAACCGTCGCTGCTGCTGTTTGACTGACTTCACGTCTGAATTAATGTTAAGGCGATGCATAGCCACTCGAGGATCAAGCCCAGACATGTCCTCGTAATTCCAAGCAAAAACATCTATATACTCTCGCACAAGAGATATTAAATCTTCTTTCTCGGAGGATGATAGGCTTTCGCTTATAAAGATGGGCTTAGGATTAGCCTCATCTCCCAGATTAATCTGGGTAACTTTATCCTCCTAGGTGGCTCGCGCTGTTCAAAGCGTGTATCTTAGAGAGTATTTAGGTGTTTGATCTAAGGATCTGTATCAGACTGGATCATTTCTTCACCTCTGTCTTTCAGTTGGCTTGCTGAAACCATATATACTGAAAGTTCTCCGAAGAGGTTGCCAATACTGACATCTGAGTCCCACGATGACGTGCCAGATGAATAGTCATGGTATAGCGACTATTCAGACTTAGAGGCTGACGGAATTGGG